>JARJDS010037043.1:0-47169 GCA_030264155.1 Atheta pasadenae | reverse complement strand
TATAAGTTTTTGATGATTGAATGTAAAAAAACACGAAAAAAAGTTGGATTTTAGTGATAAATTTAAATACATTTTTGTGTTTTAAACAAAACTGGTGCGTTCTACTAAAAATGTTAGTAAGATAAAATGTTTGTTAGTTAATTATCTACAACTTTTGTTTAAACAATTTTTTGATATTTTAATTACTAATATAAGTTTTTGATGATTGAATGTAAAAAAACACGAAAAAAAGTTGGATTTTAGTGATAAATTTAAATACATTTTTGTGTTTTAAACAAAACTGGTGCGATTTACTAAAAAATGTTACTAAAATAAAATGTTAGTTATTTAATTATCTACAACTTTTGTTTAAACAATTTTTTGATATTTAAATTACTAATATAAGTTTTTGATTATTGAAATTAGAAAAACGTGAAAAAAGTTGGATTTTAGTGGTAAATTTAAATACATTTTTGTGTTTTACACAAAACTGGTGCGTTCTACAAAAAATTGTTACTAAACTAAAATGTTAATTATTAAATTCTACAAATATTTTACAAAAAAAAATTTGAAAATTTTATTTACAAACCCCAAAATTTCATGTTTTAATGAAAAAAAACATAAAAATTTGAAGTAAAAATTTCTAACAAAATATTAACAATTTATTTATTATTGCATTATTGTCGGTGACAATGTGTGATCCACATTTTTCACTAACTATAAACCAGTACTCAACGTGCGCAGTCACGAATTGTCATTACACATTTTCCTCTTTCGCCACCATTGAGAAATGTCGCAGCAATGTTTAACAGTTTGTAGTTTTCAGCATGCAGTTAATCGTTAAAAGTTTATAGTTCCTTCTGTTACGTATATTGGCACATACTCAACTAATAATTGACATCGTCGCAACAATTGCGCATGTAAAATTGTTCATATCGACCATCAACAAGAACCAATTTCTAATCGCACGCGAAACGCATCCGACAAAGAAACGCAATCATTACGAAGGTGTGCATTGCATTGCCATAAACCCCAACATAAACTAGAGAAAGAAAGACCTACAACCACGACGACACTACGTCAACATGGTGTTGATATTGCCGATAGTGGATAGTGGAAGAAAGCCGCGAAGAAGAAGTCGAAGTCGCCGAAAGTATAAAAGTTTATTGCAACTGAAGAAGTGTGCCAGAACGGTGCGAAGACGCGAACGGCGCGCGTGCTACTCAAGACAACCCAAAACCATCGGAAGACAACAACGCCACAAGCTACAACACTGAAGAAGTCGCGTGCTGTGGATAAGATCCAGTTTAATATTAACGACGTTCATTATTTAAATTCAACTTTCAAAATTAAACTAAAAACTTATAAATAAAAAGTTTGGTTAAAAGAAAAAAAAACTGATGATTGGTACTTAACGAAACTTTCATCTTTTAATCTTTAATTTTTTTTTTAAATTAATACGACGATTAAATTATTGATATTTAGGAGTTAATTGCCGTGTGGATTAAAACCTAAATGAACTTTATTGAACTTTAATTAAAAGTGTGTGAACTTTCAAGTGCAATTTAATTGAAATTATTAAACAAATTAAAAACTTAATAACTCAGAAACTAAATAACCAAATAAAAACTAAGTGAGAGTGAAAATTGAACGACGAATTAAAGTTTGAAGTTGAGACTCTCACTAAATAATAAAAACTTTGGGAATAATAAAATAGTTTTAACGCTTTTTAATGTCTTAATGTCGTTACTAGACGTTAACAAGTATAAATTGACAAATAATTGACTTGACAATAAGTTGTGGAAAAAGTTATTGACTGTTAAAAAGTTTGGTTTTGCTTGGTTTTACTAAAAAACGGTTCTAAGTGATTTGAGAAGAAGAAGTTAGGCAATAAACAAACAAAAATGAAGGTAAGTTTTTAACATTGTTTGTGTTTTGTTTAAATTCCCAATCACTTTTTGTTTCATTTCGTTTTGCTTTGTTTTGTTTTGTTTTGTTTTGTTGGGATGAAAGCGATGAAAGTTCAAGAGTAAAATCAAGATTAAATGAGTTCGGACGTTGGTAGGCATGTATTAATTTATTAAACTATTCAAAATTATTGCTAGTTTGTGTTAATGTGTTTGTGGTATTTAGAATTTATGAATTTATTGATGATTTGTTTGAGTTTTGTACGTTTTGAGAAAGTGTTGATTAAAATATTAGGAATGTTAATTTACAATTATGTAGTTTGTGTAAAAGTGAGGCGGTTTATGTGAAATGTTATTAAGGTTAATTTTAGATAATTTAATTGGCTACAACTTTTGTTATAAATAATTTTTGATATTTTTATTAGAAATTATAGTTTTTGGAGGTTTCGTATAAAAAAACATGTAAAATTTTTACGTTTTTGTGAAATTTTTTGTGTTTTTTAGTGATTATCTTTAAATTAGTAAATGTTATCTAAAAAAGTTACTAAGATAAATTTTAGATAATTTAATTGCCTACAACTTTAGTTATAAACAATTTTTGATATTCTTATTAGAAATTATAGTTTTTGAAGGTTTTGTATAAAAAAACATGTAAAATTTTTACGTTTTTGTGAAAATTTTTGTGTTTGTTAGTGATTATCTCTAAATTGGTAAGTGTTACCCAAAATGTTATTAAGATAAATTTTAGATAATTTAATTGCCTACAACTTTTGTTATAAACAATTTTTAATATTTTTATTGCAAATATAAGTTTTTAAGGTTTTAATGTCAAAAAACATTATCTAAAAGTTGATACTTAACGGTGATTTCAAATATATTTTTGTCAATATTTCAAAATTGGTGCGTTATATCAAAAAATGTTACAAATATCAAATGTGCATAATTAAATTCTCTACAAAATTTGTTTAAACATTATTTTGATATTTTTATTTCAAATACAAGTTTTTCAAGTTTTAAAGTAAAAAAACATGAAAATAAAAGTTCATTTGCATTAGTAATTCCAAATATTTTTTAAAAATAATACAAAACTGATAGGTTCTATCAAAAAATGTTACTAAGATAAAATGTGCGGTATTAAATTCTCTACAAAATAATTCTAAACTTTTTTTGATATTTTTATTGCAAATACACTTATTTTGACTTTAAACGTAAAAAAACACTGTTCAAATTACGAAATCAAAGAAAAAATCCCAAAAAAAACAAACTAAAATGTTTTGTTTTGGTGTTTATTAACTTCTACAATTAATAATACCGAATAATTCAAATTCTATGGTTATTGTTTATACATAAACCAGCCTTTGCGTCGTTGTACAAAGTGTAATATAATTTTTCGCCTCGTTACTCAACAAAACCTCTATAAATCTTCAACCAAAACCAAAGAAAACCACAAAACAATGCAAGACAATCCAACACTATTAAAGGTTAATAAGACGTTCATTATCATTGTTTGTTCGAACGGAAGGCGACAACCAACAACCGGGAACTGTCAACGTTTTTATCCAACACAAATTTACTTTCAATTTAGATCCTTACTACAAAAACAGTGACAAGTATTTTTATTATTAAGACTTTATTTTTAATTTTCCCCGTCAGCAGTCAGCACTTTACATGCCTTGTAGAATTCTGCCGAAGAAGAAGCGTCATTGAGAGACAGTTCGCATGAATCTTCGAGTTTAATGACGACGCGCGCCGATGGCAACGCGTGGAATCGTGATATAAAAAAATCAAAAGACGCTTAAGAGAAAGTAAAACTTGTAACGTATAAAGTCGTGATCTTGCACTTGAGAACTTGAGAAATGATTTCGCTTTTCATCGTGGTGAAAGAGGAAGAAACAAAATTTACAAAACAAAACTAAAAATTTAATTTGAGGTTATGAATTTTTAGGTTATAAAATTGTTAATTTTTGATTTTAGTTCAAACTATTTGTGGTTCTGACTGTAATTTGCTGTCAAAAAATTTTACAAATCACTGCAGCACCTTCGCCGCCTTTCAAACCAAGCCAAAGACTTCCAGGACCATTAGATTCCTCCGACCAACGAGCAATAGCTTTCTTAGAAGAAGAAGCAACCCGAGAAAAACGCGGATCAGCATCAGGATCCGGAGATATACTGAATCACATTAAAAAATCGATAGGCCAAGGAATAAAAAACAAAATCGGCCAACTAGCTAAAAGTTCAGCAGGAGCCAGTGCTTACTTCAGCAAATCAAGTAGTGCACATCATCACGGACCCCCTGACCACGGTCATGGTCATTATCCTCACCCCCCACCCCATTACTACCCACCGCATGGTCATGGACATGAATATCATCACGATGAAGTATTTTTTTAAATTCTCAACCCCAAAAACTTTTTGCTAAATGTAAATGTTTTAGAAACCGTTTGATATCTTTGACATGAAAAAATCGGTGCTTTTTACTCTACTGCAAGCGGTGAAAGCAATCAAAGGTGGCGTTATAGCGATCAAAGGTCAATTGATCAAGGGCGGTGGACACTTATTGACAGCAAAGGGCAAGCTTATTCGAGGCGGCGGTGAAGTGTTAACGTCTTTAGGTAAAAATCTAGCGCTCTCCGCGTTTCATTTCATGCCTGAGTCACATGAAGAAGAAGAAGGTGTGATTCATGAAGCACCGCATGAAGGTTAGTAACGTTTTATTGACGAACTTTTACTTTATTTACACCGACTTTCTTTTACACTCCTTGGTACATTTATTTTGAATCGTTTCCATTTATAAATTTAAAAACTAGACACACAAAACACAAAAATTACTCAAAATTTATAGAAGAACATCCGAGCACAGGTTACGGGTATTCAGCGCCATCTGGTCCAAGTCATGACGTTCCCCCCTCTGGGTATGGACACCCTGGATATTACCACAACTCAGTTTACGACGGTAAGATGTCACACTTTTACATAAACATCAAATAATCAAGAAAAAAATTTGTTTTAACTTTGTGTGCGTTTTGTGAATAACCAACTGACAATTTGACACTTTATTGATTAAGTATGACTTGACTATTACTTAAATTAACATCTAGGACATTGTCAGAACTGAGTGGCCTTCTAACTAATTTTTTAATGCGACTTATCGAGCCATTGGTTCCGCTTTGTCTTCTGCATCGTGTGCCATCGTTTCCACTTCACGCTCGGCGTTTCCTAACAACTGTAATTGTTACTCCAACAACAAACAATTTGCTTCCACGTGTGTGTCTTTTCTTTCTTTTCGTTTCTACTTACTGGGATTTATAGTTATCGACGACTTGTGTGTGCAAAAAGCGAAACTTTGAAGTTGTTCACTGAAAACTGCAAACTTGCAAACTTACACCAACAAAAAACATGAGGAACTGAAGAACTAAAACTTTTATCAATGCTAAAACTAAAACTTACACACACTTAAGTCATTATTTACTTACTTACTTACTTACCTACTCGTATTCGCTTACTTAAGTAACTCGCTTACTCACTTATTCGCGTGTAAAAACTTTACTTTCCATATGTGACACCAATTTCTATAATATGATACTTGTTTAATGTTTAATACTTTAACTTATAATTTATTTCAAGGACATATTTGATGGAGGATTATTAACGCTTCATGGTGTTGGTTTTTTAGTAGTTTAGAAGGATTATTAATGCCAAAAATAGATTTTTTTTTGTAAATAAAATTGGTTGTAATAAAATAGTAAGGAAGTTGTAAATGTGATTATTAGACAATTGAGGGGTTGTATCAAAAAAAGTTACTAAGATAAATTGTAGATTACTTAAGTAGGAACAACTTTTGTTTAAATCTTTTTTTGATATCTTTGTTTACAACAAAGTTATTGTTGTTTTTACGGTAAAAAACATGGTAAAATTTACGGAAACGCTTTGGATTTAGTGATTTAATTGCAATTATTGATTAATTGAGGGGTTGTTTTAAAAAAAGTTACTAACATTAAATGTAGATTAGTTAAGTAGGAGTTACTTTTGTTTAATTAATATTTGTAATTTTTGTTTACAACAAAGTTATTGTTGTTTTTATATTAAAAAAAACACGGTGAAATTTACGAAAATGCTTTAGATTTTGAGATTTAATTGCAATTATTGATTTACTGAGGGGTTTTATCAAAAAAAGTTACTAAATAAAATGTAGATTAGTTAATTAGGAATAACTTTTGTTTAAATAATTTTTTAATATTTCTATTGCAAATACAAGTTTTTGATGGTTTAATATCAAAAAGCATGAACAGTTAATTTGCAGTTTTTCTTGTTTTTGTTTAAAAAAATCAAATTTAATGGCCATTGGGGGTTGGATTTTATACAATTAATGAAAAATAAAGTAAAAGAAAGCTTTGAAAGCAAGGTTCACTTTAAAATTACTAACTTTACCCATAAAATGAACTAAATTTTGGTAATTTTGTACAAAACATGGTCATTTTGACATTATTAACTTTCTATCGCATTCTATTCTTTCTCCATTCTTCATTATTCGCTACTTATAAGTATATTTATAAGTTGCAATAAACTAAATAATAAATTAGTGTATTTAGTAACGGTTTTTATGGTTTGTGGATTTTATGATTAGATGTGTAATAATTTTTGTCACAATTTCCATAAATATGAAATAAAAACTTGTTTATTGTTACAAGCATTAAAAGAATTTGTGGTGTATGGTGTTTTTCCATTAATAACAAGCATTAGCCTGTAAATTATTGTAAATTGTGTAAATTATTGTATAAAAGTTGATAAATATGTAAATATGGCATTAGGCAAACCATCAGCACAACAACACGACGGACTTATCATACTGCGAAAAATACCGAAACACCTGCGCCACCCCTCCGACAACGACGGCGACCACACAAACGACGAACATCACCAACAACAGCAACAACATGAAGACCACCATCACCACTCACACGGTGCATACGAACACCACCACCACGAACAAGACCAACAAGACGTGCAAGAATCACAAAAGACACCCGCATTCAGACCATTATCCGATGGCATTGTGCCAAAAATGAAAAACTTAGTCACCTCCGTTTTTCAGTCCTCCGCGTACCCAACTCGACATTCTTTACCCTCCAAACAGTACGACAATACACCCAGTCAAAGTCAGTATCAAACAAACGCGTTTAAACAAACCAGCGCTAAAGTTCAGCCCTTAATCCAAGCCCACACTCAAGCTGTGCAACCACAGCAAGCAAATATTGGCTCGCTGGTCAATTATTTAGATTACATTCGCGGCGTGCAGAAAAAGGGTGACAAGGGCGACAAAAACAATGACAAGGATAGTAAATTAGAGAAAAACATCGGGGTTAAAGTAAAAAATCCTGTTTACGTCACTCCAGCACCGCAAATTCCCGACAAACCTAAAACTGAAAAACAGAAATCTCATTTACAATCACAAAACACACAAGATGCGGCTAAGCTTAAACAGGAACAGCAATTACTTGAGCAACAACTGCAACAGTTGGCTAGTTTACAAAATTTGCAACAACAATTATCAATCATTAATCCTTATGCTGCTCAAACTGCACAACAAGCTCAAGGTCAGGGTCAAGGTCAAGGTGAAATACAAGAACAAATTTATCAAAACCAACCACAACCACCTCAACAATTTGTAGAACAAACTCAAACACAGAATCTTAACCAAATTTATCACGGAGAATTAGATGCACAAAACTATCCGGTTGTAGTGAATCTTCAAGGTCTTCCTGGTTTTCAACAAGAAGTACCACAAAATATAAATTTAGCTAACATGTTAACACAATATCAAATTGTTCCTGATATTCCTCAACTGCAAACTCAAACTCAATTTCAACCCCAACCGATTCATCAACAATTATATGAAGACCCAATGGAAGAATCTGAATCTTCAAATATCCAAACTCACACATTTTTAATTCACGTCCCCGACGATGATGAAGTCGAAGAAGATCGATCTTTGCGCGCAACACCAAGACCTAAACCGAAATCTAAAAGACATTTACGACCCCAACAGATTTTAAACTTTCAACGACCAACTGCGACTAAACCGAAGAAGTTGTCACAATTGCAGCAAGTGCAATTGATGCAACAACAGCTTCATTACCAACATAACCCATATCATAACCTCGAACATAACCTACAACCAAAACAATCGAAAGCTTCCAAACAAAACAAACGATCACCAACGCTTGATGTAATTCGATCGATTTCGTTTGAATTAGGACCTGACGGGTTAATTAAAACAAATCATTAATTTTTTTCTTTGACATTGACCATTGTCGATTGACAATTAGGTGTTTTGTAGGCAACCCAAATGACTTTCTTGACAAATTAACTAGATTTGACTGATTTAACTGATTGAACTGCTTGAAATCAATGAATATAAATGATTCGTGTGTTTTGATATTGATTATTTTATGTATTATGTATTTATTATGTCTTAGGTGGATATTACGAGCGAGATAGACGAGATAGAAATTATAGAAGTAGGAGTTATGCCACCTTCGATCCTTATTTTTAATTCACGCACGCCAGTGAACAATTCAAACCTTTAGTCACGTGAGAAGAAATGAATAACAATGAGATGTAAACTTTCACCATTGTTATTTTGTGTATATATTGATATTTTAATTGTTTTAATTCAAGAAGTCTTTTTTCTAAGTTTTTTTTATAAATATTTTTAATTTTTAACATGTAATGGTTTGTATTACTTTAGTAATCACAACTTAATGTCATTTGTGCCGTTGTGACTTATTTGTTATGCTTTTTGTTGTTAATATTATTTATTTTTTTTATATAAACTATGAATAAACTTAAATATTCTTGAAAAATTTGTATTTTTTGTGTTTTAATGATTGAGATAAGTTAAATTGAATAAAAACTTATTTGTATTTATGTAATATAGTTACTTAGTTGTCGTTTTGTGCAAAAACTTGTTTAATATTGTGAATATTAAAGGTTTTATTGAAATTTTTAACAATATTTTGTAATTTATGAATATTTTTACTGGGTTTAGTACACGTCGCGACATCTATCGGTTAATGTGATTACTATAAAATTGAAGGTTTAAAAATAAATCACTAAACACTTATGGAAACATAATAATTGTATTAGTTTTTAGTATAAAAGTAAATTTTACTTATTATTGTTTACTTTTTACTTTTTAAATAAGTTTAATATTAATATTTTTAAAATTCAAAATCTTCAATGTTTTAAAACTCGTGGCGCCATCGTACAATAAATATGCGTACTATAATTTATACAAAATTACAAAAAATGTTTAAAGTACAAAAGAACTTATTAGAGTTATTTTAATTACTTGAGTTTAAAGTTTAATAATATAGTGATTACGTTTTTTGTGTTAATTACTTTTAGGGTGTGTTTAAACTTTGTTTGACACTGTTTGGCGTTTTTGGTTTTAGGTCGGTATGGCAGTTTCCTTTAAGTATGATCTTGTTTTATCTCATAATGCTCATTTGCATACGTCAATAATCAGCTGTGTTTAATTTTAATGTTTGATCAGCTTGTTTATTCGTTTAACTGCACGTTCAGTGTAGTGTAAAACTGTTTTGAACGTTAGTTGGCGTCGTCATTATTACGCTAGCATTAATTAGGCGCTTGTGCGGCGTTGTTTGAGTACAGTTTGAACTAGTGCGGTGTTTGTGTGCCATAGGCATGGAAACAGACTCGTGCGCGTTAATGTAAACTAAGTTTGATATTCCGTAATATTCCGATACGTGTAGCGGTACGATTGGCATAAAGTGGAGGAGGACTTGAGTTATTTTGCGACTTGAAGCTCAGTTCGTTTCCTGCACAACCCGCGTTTGTACCTCGCTGGGAATAATTGCAACGCGCTTTTGTTTACTTGACGTACGATAGTGTCAAGTTTTGAGTTTTTTTTTGAGTGAAAATCGTTTGGTTTTGGTCGGAATTCGGTCAAAAGAGTTACAAAATTAAGCCTAACGGTTGTTTGTTAGCGTAAATTAATACTTCGTGGCGAATTTTTGATTCTACGACAGATTTTCGTACTAGTTTTGTCTGGTTTTAGAAGAATAGAAAAAATCTTAGTTGATTTGTCATTTGTTTGCTTTGCTCAACCTTTGTTGTTGTTGCAATGCATGTTTAGTCTTTGTTGTAAAAATATTATGCTTAACGCATAAGTGACATATTTTATGTCAAAATCAGATGATGCAATTCGCGCGTTGAAAATGTGTGCAGATTTGTCCGAGGGACAGCTGCGCGATTCATGCAGCCATTGTTTGGCTGAAGAATTGTGAACGTTGGTTGTTGTTGTGAACGAAAACCGTGAAGAGGAAGAAGAGGTTGCAGTGCCCCGAAGGTAAATGTGTGTTAATGCGGCGTCATTGCTCGCTCTCGGTGCGACGAGATGAACACCACACGACAGCAAATTAGACGAGCTAAAGCGCTAAAGCAACGGAGGCGAAGAAAACATCTACTGGTTGAGTTGCAAGAGTTGCACCACCAGGAAATTGCAAGACTGATTGGTGAGGCTTGGTGAAGACACTCTGCGAGGAGGCTGCGGTTCGAGGCGGCCTGAACTGGAGGATGGACGATGTCGAAGAGGAATTTGGTGATATTCGCGAGCAGATCTTTCATAACAACGTCAGGGAGCAAATTGTAAGTTTTAAGGGTTGGTGTATTCATAAGTTTAAGGTTAGGTTAATAAAAAATTAGTTTTGTAATGAATAAATTGGTTAGTTATAGGTTTAAATTGGTGTCTTTTGTTCTCTTATAGTTTTTGATGTTTTTTTATTGAAAAATAATGTAAACGTTGATGTATTTTTGCAATTGTCTCAAAAAGGGTGCGTTTTATCAAAAAATGTTATACGCTAATTTGTTTACCGTCTAATTACGAATAACTTTTACTTAAACGTTATTTTGATATTTGCATTATTTATGCGAGATTTTGTTGTTTTTGTAGCAAAAACAAGATAAAATTGATTCGTCACAACATGAATGCTGATATCTTTTTGCGATTTTCTCAAAAAGGGTGCGTCCTATCAAAAAATGTTATTAAGATAATTTGTTTGTCACTTAATTACGAATAATTTTTACCTAAAGAATTTTGTGATATTGCCATTATTTATACAAGATTTTGATGTTTTTGTGTCAAAAAACAAGATAAAATTTATTCCACACAATGTAAATGTTGATATATTTTTGCGATTTTTTCAAAAAGGGTGCGTCCTAACTGTGAATAACTTTTACTTAAACAATTTTATGATATTTTTATTAGAAATCCAACTTTTTGTTAATTCTCTATCAAAAACCGCACTAATATCTGATCTTATTTTATCACAAAACCAAATTATGGCACAGCCTTCAACAAGATCGTAATTAAAACACAATTTCTACACGTTTTAGGATAAAATCTCGCAATTAAACTTATACACAACTATATGCAACAGTCCCCACTGATTCTATTTTGCGTATCTGCGTCGTTAGTGACATTGAGATTCAAAGCCACCGCTAAATTCAGTCAGAAATCGCAATAATGAGATTTATCCACGCTATAGAATCGGATTACACCTGCGGCTGGCGCTGCACAAATTACAAAGCCTTCCAACACATTAATGTAACACATGTAGCGCCAAACAATTGCCAAAAATGTTTACAGTGTGACCATGAAGCAAGATAACTACGTGACTAGAACTGACACAAAGAATTTCTACCAAAACAATGACTAAAATTGATTGCAATGACTGAAACAACGCACATTAAGATAAAGAAAGTTCAAATCATTTAACTTCAAATTAGTTTGTTTCTATGCGTAAATCAATGAATTATTCCAAAGTTTAATGATAAAACTTAAAGGATGTTGAATGAAAGGTGTTTTATATGCATAATATTCATCTCTCGCGGGTTATTGAACTCAAAACTCTGGTCGACGTTGGTCGGGCTGTCGATGAGACGTGCGTGTGCATTCATGCCTGCCTACACTTTTAGATACGTTTGCAACGCTCGTTTGCACTATTAAATAGGCTAATAATAATGTAATCACACAAGTACGAGGCGTCCCGCGCACTTCTCGCCCGATTTATTTATATTCATAGCTTCATGGTCAAACTTGACTGAGTTGTTGGTAGTGTGAAGCATTTGGTTGCAGCGTATACAAAGAATCGAGCATAAACAATTCCATCGTACGGATTCATTCGCACGGTGTATGACTATAAATACAATTGGTTTCATATGCCAATCGCGGACAGAGAAATGTGTAACAATGCGAATTGTTTGTTTGTTCGATGAATAACTAACGGATCGGTTGCTAATGCGTTGACTAACCTGCATTTAAAGTGCGTGAAATTGAATGCAATTATTGTATGTTAATATTCGTTGTTATAAGTAGTTTCGTTAAAAAAGTTATAGGTAATTAGATTATCTACAAATTATCTTTGCTACATTTTTTGATAGGACGCACCCTTTTTGAAAAAAGCGCAAAAATATATCATGTGTGAAATAAATTTTATCTTGTTTTTCAACACAAAAACAACAAAATCTAGAATAAATAATGGAAATATCTAAAAATTGTTTAAGTAAAAATTATTCGTAATTAAATGGTGAACAAATTATCTTAGTAACATTTTTTGATAGGACGCATCATTTTCCTAGAAACCCCATAATAAATACGAACAATTTTACCCGATAGCAGATTTTCATTTTTTTTATTCTCAAATTTGCTACGTATGTTATTACTTTTTGATTAAACTATTCTGTGTTTATTCCAGATATTTTTGCTCCTCTTTATAATCCTCTACGTGGCGAGTTTTACGCTTCTCGAAAGATTTAAACGTCGTGGCGTTGAAGATTATTACAGCACCGACAAAGATGAAATCACCGTGTATCGCATCAGCACCTGGCTGTGCACCTTCTCCTTATCAATCAGCATCGGCGCCGTACTCCTCCTACCGATCTCCATTGTTTCCAACGAGGTTCTGCTACTCTATCCCAATAGTTATTACGTCAAATGGTTGAACATTTCATTAATTCAAGGTGGGTCGCATTGTAAATATTCGCATTGGAAAATTTACGCAAACGTACAACTTAATTTGCCAAATATTTTAACAATAAATGATAAGAACAACAAAAACACCGCATGCCTTGAATTTGTAATGAAAACGCGTTTGGTGATTTACTGCTTTCGGTCTACATTTGTTTCGGTACACATTTGGGACTTACACAACATACTTTTTTTTGTTGATAAAATGTACAATCAAATATGAAGTGCAAGTAAGTTTTACATTGCTATCAGTTATTAATGTTTTTATCAGCTCGAGTATTGTATAATTTTTCAAGTTGTCGCGTCGACTTTGACGTCGACGTGAATAATTATATCTTAACATTGAATTTCCATGAATTATCAACAAGTTTCAATTTAAGTTGATTAGTTTTTTATCGATACGAATTTTTAGAATTAAAAAATATAACAACCAATTGTTTTTTATGCTTCACAGGTCTTTGGAATTATATATTTTTATTCTCGTTTATCAGTCTGATCATTTTCCTACCCTTCGCATATTTGTTCACCGAGTCGGAGGGCTTCTTCGGACATCGCCGCGGTCTGATGGGCCGTATCTACGAAACCAGCGTGGTTCTAGCCCTCCTAGCGTTGATTATGCTCGGGATAACTTTTGTGATAAATGCGATTATCGATAAAGACAAATCTGGCATTCAGATTTTTCTAGGTAAGTCTTTAATTTTGACCTCGATATACTCATGATACAATCGTTTATTAATAAAATAAATTATTAATTCCCCAACAGATTTATGGAGTTATCATTTACCATTCCTCTACTCATGCATATCCTTCGTCGGCGTGCTGATGTTATTAGTCTGCACACCTTTGGGTTTTGCGCGACTTTTCGACGTTGTAGGTAAATTCCTCGTGAAACCTCAATTCCTACGCGACATCAACGAAGAGTACGAGTCGTGCGCCCTAGAGGAAGAAACACTACGTCGTCGTTTAAAGCACGTGCAAGTCTCGGGGGATTGTTACATGTCACCCACGCCCATGTCCTTGGATGGGCGCCCGCCTGTCCAAGACGACGAGTACGGTTTTCCCGAAGGATTCCTGCGGCAACGCAACGGCGAGTTGCGGAGTGGATTAAGTAGAAAACTTACAGAAATTGAGACTAAACGAAAAGTTTTAGGTAATTGCCACTATCACTTGCTTATTTCATTTCGGGTTTTATGTTAATTGTTGTATTTTATTCAGATAAACAGCGGCAGACTTCATGGTTTCGTCGAAACGTGCTAAACCCAGTGGCTATGTTATTACTTTTTAGTTTGACAGTTCTCACCGTTTTAATTGTGATACAAAACACAATTCAGCTTTTAATTGGCATGAAAGCATTGCCATTGAGTTCTAGGGTAAGATTTAGTGTTAAATTCTATATTGGGGGTAGAGAGAAATAATTTATGGTTTGTTTTGATTCTAGCAATTTACACTAGGTATAAGTTCCTTATCTCGACTCGGATTATTTGGAGCAATCATCGAAATTGTACTGATTTTGTACCTCATTGTCACGTCGTCAGTGGGGTTGTATTCTTCACCATTGATGAAGAACATTAGACCTCGAAGACAACGCACTCCATTCAACCTCATCATCGCCAATTGTGCATTGGTGTTGATTTTGAGTTCAGCTTTACCTTTATTGTCGAAAATTTTAGGTATATTCTTATTTTTTGTGGTTTTCAAACATTCAAAATGTAATAATTGTATTTTTGTGGTTTAGGCATAACAAACTTTGATCTGCTGGGTGATTACGGCAGTATTGAGTGGTTAGGAAACTTCAAGATCGTATTGCTCTACAATTTAGGCTTTGCCGGAGCAGCAACTTTGTGTCTCTTCAATAAATTCACGGCGAAGGTGCGTCGCGAGCTGTACGCACGGTTAGTCGAAAACTATGTGTTCCTGATCAGCTGCGTGTCATTCCTGAATTAAAGTCGCACCGCATACACGTGATTAACACGTTCTAACATGATAATAACAAAAACATAAAACGCCATAACATAATATTCTTCTTTCATTCGTAGAAAGACTTTTAGCTTGTAAACCAATCGAAAACATTATTAATGCAACGCATACATCGATATACTCGTAATGCGAAGAGGCTTTTAACGCGACGCAAACATTCTGAATAACAATAAGACTGATATGGTACATTAATTAACATATTGTCGAATCCTGGATTGGTGGACCTTGTTTTTGATGCATTGTGATAGAATTTTATTATTTTTAATGTGCTTACAGTCGCGCTGCAGCATTAATGTTCATACTGATCATTCGACAAACATTCAAATTGCAATGGTTTGTGCGTTTGTTTTCTAGTTTTACCAATGTCTTGGAGCGCAAGAATTCAACAGACTGTTCACTTACCCACCTGCACCCAGAATAAATAATATCACCTGTGCCACCATGGCTAGTTTACTGTTTGTACATATATTTATTACTAGTATGTTTTAAGTTATTTGCTAGTCGCATATTGTTATATTGTAGTGATATTTTTAGTCTTTATTACGAAATACAAAGATATTACTGACACACTGTTTTTTTATACCTTTTGTACCACTTACAGAGTTTAGGGTTTTGTGGTTGCATTTTAATTTTTCGGGGTAAACTTTTCAAAACTAAATTATAACCTATTTATTAAAAAGTAAAAACTTCAATAAATTCGCTTAGTAAAACGTGTCACAATGGTAGGTATTGCGTTAATAGTACACACGATAACAAATGATAACATTGAGAAACGTTTCTTTTGGATTAATAATCAATAATCAGTAATAACTTAGAATTCATTACAATGATTACAATCTTATATTTTTTCTGTATATTCTGTGCATAAGGTATGCAACCGAGTATACATTTACAGTATTGCCAGAGTTGGCAATTGTCATTGAAACGAAATGAAACACCATCGCTAAATACTGAACACAACCATCAACTCGCTGGCCACCGACTAGGACGATTAATTCCTACGTAAATATTTACCCCATTTATAATTAAGGAGAATAATTATTCAACACTTGGAAATAATAATTATCTTCATCGCCTACTTGGTGATGTTTATTCGGCTATATCGTTGCCGCATTCGATGAAAATGGTGGCATGGAAACAGCTGCTTTTCGACGCATTTAATTCTAAATCTTGCACAATAAGCTCCAGAAGTAACACTTCCTTGGAGTGAAAATATTCCTGTGTGCTAAGAATCTAAATCTAAGTTCCTCAACATGGACGACGACAAAGTTGTGAAAGCAATCGTGCACTACCAACAGAATCTAGAGAAGTACATTGAAAGAAGGCATGAGGCTAAGGTAAATTCTAAACTACAAAATTGCTTAAAAGTTTGATCAGAATTACAATATTTAATTTGGTTTTTAGATGATTCATTGTATGGAAAAGTTGCAAAAACTGCCAATTACAGTGTCACATTTGGAGCACACAGGGGTGGGTAGAACTGTGAATTCTGTGAGAAAAATGAAAGGCATTAAAGGCAGTCCTAAAAACACAGCCAAACAATTAGTCCAACAATGGAAAAAAATGGTCACAGAAGAGGAAGATGAGAGTGATGAAGAAGAATCTGAGCATGAAGATGATGATGACGATGATGATGAAGATAGTGAAGATAGACTGCAGATTTATTGTGAAACTGATGATGTTAAAGATAATGAGGACAAGGATGAGCTGCAGAAGGAAACTAGAAATATTGAAATACAAGATTCTAGTCATTATGATCATCAAGAGTTTGAGTCTAATAAGTATGGGAAATATAGGGATAAATATAGTGAAAGTGAGCACAAATATTGTGATAGTGACAGGATAGGTTTTGAACATTTGGATGTGGATGATTCAAGAGAAACAAGGACTGTGAAGCACACAAGTCCTGATTGTAATTATGATGATGAGTATGGTCATTTTTATAGTGCTACAGAAAAAGACAATGAGTATGATTATCAAGCTCAGCGAGATCAAGTAAGTGATGAAGAACTTAAAGTTGATAAACAGAAAGAAGATAGGGAGGATAAATATAAGAAAAAATCTAGCAGTAGTAGTAGTAGTAGTCGCGATAGGGATCGGCAACGGGATAGAGACAGGGATAAAGAACGGGAAAGAGATAAAGATAGAGAAAGATCTGTAGATAAATATGAAAGTAAAGACAGACATAGGGATAAAGAAAAACGTAGAAGTAACGAAAAAGATAAAGATAGGGATCGTGATAGAGATAGGGAAAAGGATAAAGAAAAAGAAAATCATCATGAAAACGGTCATCGGAAAAGTAGTAGCAGTGAGAAGCACGACAAACATAGACATAGTTCCCATAAAAGCTCAAAATCAAGCAGTAGCAGTAAAGAAAAAGAAACTAAAATTAATAAAGACAGTGCAGAAAGTAAGGATACTAAAGAAAAAGATACTAAAGAAAGCAATGGTAGGTCTAGGGACAGAGAAAAAGACAAAGAACAAAGTCAAGGTCACGTTAAAGATCGCGATAAATCAAAATCACATGAATCTACATCAAGGAAAAGTTCAACAACACCTTCAACACCTACCTCCTCATTAACCCCATCATCAAAAAAACGTTCTTCACAAGAAGATAAATCATCCCCAGCCAAAAAACTTAAATTATCAATCACTGATGGCATTGATTGTGAGAGCGGAGCGAGTTTTGCCGAAGCATTGGGTATCATGATGATGCCCAGTACTAGTAAAGGGAAAAAAGATACTAAGGAGAAAGAGAAGGAAAAAGATTCGAAAGATAGGGGTAGTAGTAAAGATCATTGTCGAGAATCATCACGAGATAAAAGTAAGGATAGACATAAAGAACATAAAAGTTCAAAACATCGGGAAAAAGATAAAGAAAGGGATAAGGATCGGGAAAAGGAAAAAGAAAAAGAAAGATCTGATAGGAAACATGATAAAAGTAAAGGAAGTAGTAGTGGGGGTAGCAGTGGGGGAAGTAGTAGTAGTAATAAAAAAGACGATAAGACTCCTGCAGGATTATTAACGCCACTTGCTAAGTTAACACCGCTTGAAGATGTGGGAATTAGTAATTTACTACCGCAAATCTCAACCAACTACAAACCGTTGGGTTTCCCCCCTGGGGATGGGCATCGGCCAGGCGCGACTAAAGCTCAAGACGATGAAATGTTGTCGAAGTTGATGTATGCGAAGAATCAACGCACCAAAGTCTACTCGGGGAATAAAGTGTTCTATGGCAAGGTGCCATCACTTTTTGAATGTTGCATTAGATTGTTGCAAGATAATATTGATAGTAAGTTTTGTAATTGTTATTTTCAGCAGGATTTAGTTTGATGAAAACAATTTTTAGCCCTAGCTTTAGGTTTTACTGGAGGTGTGCCTTATAGTATACTTAAACCAGTCCTGGAGCGCGCTACACCATCACAATTGTTCAATATGGAACATTATAACACTTATCTGATGGATGAGTCGGATGAACTGTGGCAGTTTCATGTTCAACGTGAGTTCAAAACTAAGATACGCAACGAGATGGAAACTTGGCGTGAGATGTATTTGAGGTGTATCGATGAACGCGACGCGAAACTTAAGTCGCTTACTGCGAATATTAAGTTATCGCAGGATAAAAGTCTACCGGTGAGGCAGACTAAACTGGCTTATGTTGATTCTATGGCTAAACCACCTCGGGGAGTAGCTAAGAAACAAGTAAGTTTTGTTTTTGAAGAGAATTTGTCATAATTTTTATGAGTTTTATGGTTTTGTTTTAAAATCCTTAGCAAAAAAATGGAATTTCCAGTAGTAGGCCTTCGATTACTCCGTCTAGTCGACTTAATCAGTTGGCCACGGCTGGAGGGGTTTCTGTACCCAATCCTGGTGCTACTAGGGTTAATTCAGGAAGTAAGTATTTACTGATTTAATTTACCAGAAGGTGTAATGCACGTTTTTTTGTTTGGAATTATAGATGGTGGCGGAGGAGGAGGTCCTAGTGGAAACAATTACGTAGTTAAACCGAAGAAAGCGCCGTTGATGGCGAAAACCCTCCAACTCATGAAGGGCCGCTTCAGGAGATAGCTTTTAATTAACTTTTAATCATATTTTAATTATTGATTCTTTATTTATTTGATTCAGTGATTAATAATTTAGGATGGTATTGAGCTGTGTGTATACACACATGTGTCTATTGTATTTTATATCGCATTATTTTTATTTGTCTTTTATTTATATTATGTTAGCGATTTCCAATGATGTTTGAATGATTTTACAAATTTCCATGCGGCGGAAGGGATGAAACTAAATTTGCGATTCTTTGAAGTGACAAGCAAAAACAAATGGAATCAAAGAATTGCAATGATTGTATCGAGATTATTGTGTTGACGATTCCCGTAATTCCATTATCATTAAGATATGTATGTTATGAGGTTTGTTAATTGATTGGATTGTTGATGCGGCAAGTTGATCGAAATTTGTTTATTTAGATTTGGAAATACAAGCATGTGTTTTCGTACTTTTTATTGTCAATTTTACTAGAAACAAATCATGGTTTCAATTTATTCTCGGTATTGTTTTGTTTACTAAATTTGTGAACAACTCAAGCTCCTGAATCACTGATTTTATTTAAAGTTGAAAAAGTGCATTGGCCCGACATCTGTTGTGGAGTTACTTATTTAAATTTGGTAAGGAAATAAAGTGCAGTACACCTAGGTGACATACACAGACGAGAATGCACACTCACGTTTTGTCGTCCGTGTGAGACGTTTTCACTGACACTAACAAACATTCTAAGCAGTGTACACAGACTTTATAGTTTTCGTTGGCGGTACCTGTTATTGAGTTTTTAAACTACAATTTTTAAATAATTATTTAATTTATGGTGTTTTAAGCTGTTTTCTTGTGTTTTAAGATAAATTAAAATTAGTACAATGTTAATTTAATTTATTTTAAGTAAAACACAATCAATATTTAGGGTAGTGTAGTGACAAATGTCAAATATTTAAATGAAAACGTCACTTAATTAAATTTTGCGTTTTTAGTGATTTAACGTATAATAATATTTGAAATACGCGTTACAAGCAAACAAACTAACGTCCATCAGTTCATAAAATGTGTTTAGTTCGTTGTGTATTCAATGTGTTAAGTAATCGCAACGTTGGAAGCAAACAAGCATTCCAAAGTTGATAATAATCAATTGTAAACAGTCGGGTTTGGATTTCTCGTTGCGCGACTTTACCATACGTGAAACATATGTGCGGCGGCGATACCGATAAGTTTAAACTTAAGTAACAATTGACTCTGTTGTTGGTTGGTGTTTGGTGACGCCGGCCCCGCGTACTCAATACAATCTTATTACTTCATGGTGCTCGTCTCAGTTTTATCACGCACGTTCCACGTTCAACATTCAGCAATTCACGACGATATCATGAAGTGAACGCTTAAATTTTATTGAATCAATGATAATCAGCAGCCAACTGAACCGAAATTATGTGTATTGTGTATTTTATCGTTTAACGTATGATTTTAATCGAAAGTTGTTAGTAATTTCAACAAAAAATAGTTAAGTGTAACGTGAAATTTGATTTTTCAATTTGTAATACGAAGTAATCTGAAGCGGCCGTGGTCGCGTGGTTTTCGACGAATTCCGTCGGCATATTTCTTGGTAAGTTCATATTTCATTAAACATTATTTTTATTGTTATTTACATTCTTGATCAATGGCAATGAGCTACGAAAATTACACAATTACTAAGAAATGAGAAGCAATAATTGTGTATTGAGTTGGTTAACTAATTATTAAATTGCTTACAATTTACTATCGTACGTTGTTCAAGCATGCCAACGAACAATCAATCCATGCACGCCAATGTAAACAAACTATAAATAATTAGGAAGATGATGTGCTAGTTTAACCACACCACCACAGGCTTTACTCGTTGTTGACGACTATAAATAATATAAAACGTAATTGAATCAAAACAAATTATTTTTTTAGTATGAAACTGTTGCGAGTGCAATTTTTGCACAAATTTATGAATATCGCCAAAAATATTTAATATTTTATTATTTTCTCAATAGATATATCTTCTACGGTTACCAAACCACCTTATATAATGTTAATGTTATTATTATTTATTAGTTTTGTGCCTTAAAATTACTTTTTAAAGTTAAAAGTTTTTTTTGAAAAACGAAAATTAAAACTTTAATTTATTGCTTTATAATAATATCTCATAACGTCAGTATGGTCATTTATAATGTAATTTGTTATCCCGAATTCAAATCTGTAATTGGATTTTGTCTAACATTATTAGTTTCTGTGGAAATTGCAAAAATGTGCGAGTAATAGTCGTGCGCATTTTACGTAAACAGCGTAAGTGACATCTAGTGACAAAATAGTAATTATCTCAAAAACTATTAAATATTTTGCAGTTTTTCAATTAAAATCTGATTTTAGAGATGTTAATACACCTTATTCATAACTTTTATGATATTTATTAAATAATTACAAGTAAAACCAACGAGTTAAAGTTAATAATTGTTTCGTAAAAACAAAAAAATTAAAATTTAAATAAAACTGCATATTTAATTGTTGAACACATCAGTATAATTATTTAAGATGTATTTTGACTCACTAAATCCAAATCTGTAATTAGTTTTGTTCTTTTTCATAATTAAAAAGATAATTGCAAAAATGTGTCACTAATAAAATGTCTAAATTTTTCCAAATCGTAAAATCTTAAAACGATAAAAACAAATAAATAACTCATAACAAAATGGCTGCCATTGTAAAAAACGTAAATATACAATGTATATTAAATTTACAAATAAAAAAAAAATAACTATAAGCCCAAAAATCCTTGAAATTATCAAAAACGCGCGTTGTTTTCGACTCGTTCTTGATTACTAGCACAGTGAATACTTGCGCCTTGTTCTGGCCATGAAATATACACGCACCACCATCATAATCATCGTTGTTGTAAAGCCAATCAACAATTACGTGCGACACCAACAAAAAACGCGAGTATTCCTACTTCAAACCGCGTGAAACCGCGAGTAGTCGCGCATAATGTAGGACCAGTCTACTCTAAAGCACGTGACGAACATGTAAACGCTCTTTACTCGGTGCGCGCCTCGTTATTACACCGCGTTATTGTGTTTCGTGTGTTTCGTTTTCGTGCGGCTGCCGACGAGGCGAGATTCAAGTCTCGCGTCTCGTTTTTCATTTTTTTTTGGGTGAAACTGGACACAAAACTTACAACAATCAATCAGGACATATACAGGATTAACCAATAATTGTAAGTGTTACTTAAAAAATTCAAAAATTTTACGTTTTTACCCCAAAATTGAAGTTGTAAAGTTGAAAAGTATAGTTCATTGTTGAACGGTTTTAACGCGAGAAGTTTTTCATGTGATGCGAGCGCGTGATTTGGGTGTTGGCGCATAACGCGTTCAAGAACAAACGCATTAATCCGTTTGGGTTTTGGGAAAATTTAGAACAATCAACATTTAGCATGAAATTTATCTCATTGTTTATAACCCAAACATTTGCGCTGTCGACGGAATTAACTTTTCATTTAAATCTGGACTGGATGGCTTAACTCTACCGAATTTATTTCTTGAAAGTTTCTAGAAAAATAAACGAAAAGTCATAAAATATAAATAGAATAAATAATAAAATAATTTTTTATTGTTTCGCGTGACGGTTTGAATTTTACGTTTCTAGGTTTGTGACTTTTAAGTTTCAAGTAATTTGCGGGATTAGTCACACATTAAAATTGATTACCATTAATTTCAACTGTGTGGTGGATGGTTGTGTCAAAGTTTAATCGTTAATTATATCATGCTGATAATAGTGGTGAACTGGTACGTTGATATTTTAAGTTTATTTGTGTTTGAATCAAAGTTCTAAACCGAAATCAAGTTTGAAAAAAGTGAAAGTCCGACTGGATTCCTCCCAAAACGCATTGAAACTAATAAACTCTTTGAAATTTATGTTTGAATATACAAGGTGTTTATTAGTGAATTAAAAAAAATTAAGTTTTAATTTAGTATTTGATTGGGAAAACATTTTCATACATTTAACGAAAACATATTCAAGTGGAATACATAAAACGGTGCGTTCTATCAAAAAATGTTACTAAGATAATTTGTAGGTTATTTAATGACAAACAACTTTTATTAGAACTATTTTTTGATATTTTTTATATTAGTTGTAGTTTTTCATGTTTTTATGTAGGAAAACATGTAAAATTTGCATGTTTCGTATTGGAATGTTCATATATTTTTGTGATTTTACTAAAATTGGTGCGTTTTATTAAAATAGTTACTAAAGTAAATTATAGGTTATTTAATGACAAACAACTTTTATTCTAACTATTTTTTGATATTTTTAATATTAGTTGTAGTTTTTGGTGTTTTTATGCAGGAAAACATGTAAAATTTGCATGTTTTTGTATTTGAATGTTCATATATTTTTGTGATTTTATTAAAATTGGTGCGTTCTATTAAAAAAGTAACTAATGTAATATATAGGTTATTTAATGACATACAACTTTTATTTTAACTATTTTTTGATATTGTTAATATTAGTTGTAGTTTTTGATGTTTTTGTGCGGGAAAACATGTAAAATTTGATGTTTTTGTATTTGAATGTTCATATATTTTTGTGATTATACTGAAATTGGTGCGTTCTATTAAAAAAGTAACTAATGTAATTTATAGGTTATTTAATTACAAACAACTTTTATTAGAACTATTTTTTGATATTTTTAATATTAGTTGTAGTTTTTGATGTTCTTGTGCGGGAAAACATGTAAAATTTGATGTTTTTGTATTTGAATGTTTATATAATTTTGCAATTTAATGAAAATTGGTGCGTTCTATCAAAAAAAGTTACTAATATAAATTGTAGGTAATAAAATTCCAAACAACTTTGTTATAAGCATTTTTTGATATTCCATTTACAAATCAAAGTTTTAAGTGTTTTTGTACCAAAATGTATGTAAAAAGTAACAGAAAATTTCGTATTGTATCTTGAATTACCATCTACAGTTATTGAATGTTATTATATTATGTAGTCACCTGCTTACTAACTACTACAAACTACGGAAACTTTAGGCCTTGAGAGCGTCATACATATCTACACATATTTTTTTTTGATTTCATGTTCACTTACTAACATAAAATGCTCGTTGAAAAAGTTTAATCTCATCATTTTCATCGCTATGGACGACCAGTGTCTATATTTCTCTGACCGCTATATAATATTCTTCCCATGTTGATATTTTCTAACAAATATTTTTGTTTAGTTCAGAGTAGTTTGAGTTTCTAAGCAGTGAAATGAGTCAAGTTCAGTCGGTTCAGTCAACCGGATAAAAAAAACAGAAAAAAAAACGATGATATCAAAGGATGTTACAGTAACACGCCATCAACATGAAAATAACGTGTTTGTGTTATTAATTTTGTTATGCCGTGTTATGCAATACGTTGTTTATGTTGCAATAAGTTTAAAACAACTATTTTGACAACTTAAAATGCAATTTCAACTTTTAAGTTTTAGTTTTTATTGTGTGTTGAGTTTAGTCGCCATTTTAATTAAATTGGTACGTTGTATCAAAAAATTCTACTAAGATTATTTGTAGATAATTTAACTGCAAACAACTTTTGTTATAAACATTTTTTGATATTTTTGTTATTAATAATAGTTTTTAATGGTTTTATATAAAAAAAAACATTAGAAATTGTACAGTCGAGTAAAATTTATCGTAACTATTTTGGGGGTTTTATTGGAAATGGTGCGTTCTATCAAAAAAATTTAACTAAGATAATTTATAGATAATTTTATTGGCTACAACTTTTGTTTAAATAATTTTTTTATATTTTCATTATTTGTAGTAGTTTTTGATATTTTTATACCAAAAAAACACGAAAATTTACTTTTAAAAATAATTCTTAAAGTTTTACATCAAAAAATCTTTTGTTGCGTTATAAAATAAGAACTAATAGCTATCAGTGATTAATAATTAGTAATCACTAATCACTGTCACATGTTTTACGCACAATCTCCGAAAACACTTTAAAAGTTATCACAACTTGATTGATGATTGGAATCAAGGTCAAACTGCAATTTTTTTTTGTTATTTATCATTGAGTTACATACTTATTTGTGTTACAAAACAATAATTATTTACTTGTGGCATGTTTATCGCATTATTGCCATACAGAACGATTGAAAGTTTAAAAGTTTTAATATATTAAAGTTGGTCATTGTCATTCAACAAAAAAAAACGAGAGTAAAATTTACATTTAACTTTATAGGTTTTAAAACGTTAAATATCAACAGGACCGGATTTATTTATTAATTTTTGTATGAACAAAATAAAATTGGAATTTATTATGAATGTTGATTTTTTGTACTATAACCTCAAAATCACAATTGTTTCAGATAACTTAGTTTGTTAATTTTAAATTTTTTTCTAATACAATGTAATCAATTGTAATTAATTACGATAAATCACGTGCCAGGAATGTTTTATCAGTTGGATTGACAATTGAATGATTGTTATGTTGATTTTCATCTTGGACTGAGCTTGAACACAAAAATTAGCAAATTATTTGCGAATATTACTCACGTCGGCGGACATTAGTGAATTCGTGTATATTTTGTTATTATTAGGCGTTAATTTACATTACGAGTAACACCTATATGCATTACCAATTACGCAAATAAGAATTTGTGTTATTTGTTATCAGTTATTGGTAATAATTCGATGAAATTATTCATTGACGTATTATTTACTAAACGTATGGTATTTTTACGTACTTATTTTTACATACTGGGCGTTTTAATTTATTCCCATTGGTTGTAAACCACTCCCAGTAACAAATAGCGTGAGCGTGATTGGTGGAAATAATAAACACGCCTGCTTTTCAGTTGTAACTAGGCGTGGTTAACGTATACGCTTATATGCGTTGAAGGGTGTGGCCTAGATCATTCCACTTTCTCTCTCCGAAGTGAAAAGTTCATTGCAGTAAACTAACCCTTGTTTTGTTCGACGTGGAACAATACAATTGATTAATGCGTTCAATTAAATTAAAAGAAAAAGGGAAATGTAACATGGCATAATCTTGGCCATAAAAAATGTCAATAGAGTAAACATCAGATAATAAATGACCCATTTTATGACAATAGATGGCTGTCGTAATTGTTATTGTCACTGTTAATTATTAGTAAATATCCATCAACACGCATCGATAAATATACTGCAAAATAATTAATCATTTTTGTGGATTATGAACAAATTTATTCTTTATTGAATTAATTTATTTTTTAATTTTCTTTTTAATCAAAACCCGTTGGTATTTTCTAATAAATCTATTGATTTATAGTTTGTAGTACGTGAGATTATTGATATGACGTTGCAAAAGTATGAATTACTTTGATTATTATTTATGGTTGGTTTTATTTTGTGTAATTAAGGTTTCGGTGTAGTTTTCGTTTTAGTTGCAATTTAGTGTTTTATTGACTTTTAGGCAAAAAAATTAATCTTTATAGTGTTTGTTCATATCACTGTCAAGCGCGCACTGCTTTATCAACTTGTAAATTTTTTAATGATAAGAGAATTACTAACATTTGTTACAAATACTTAATTTTATGTTCATGTCTAGAATTATTTACCTATGCCATTTATGGGCCTCAATTGCTGTGATTAAAATTGTAAAACTTGTCAAACTTTGTGTTTGACAACTGTTAATTGTTTGGGGGAAAGTTGACAATTTTATTTTTAAAAGTTTTGCTTGGAATTAAAATTTAAATTAATTTTTGAGGGTTAAAAAGTTAAAAGAAGAAGTAATATACGTGAATTTTGTACTAAAAATGACAAAAACAGAACAATACTCATAGACATTTTGTGATTTATGAACTGAAACTGTTGCCAAGTTATAGAGAATTGTTTTTTCTGCAATATTATGTAAAACAGATAATTTTTGGAAGGGTTTTGAAGGGTGGAAAATGTCAAAAACTGCAAAAAACGGGATTTTTTTTACTGAAACGTAGCAAAACAAGATAAAACAATAAATAGTTTTGTGTTTTATCAAACCTAACTGTTACCAAAAGATGGAGAATTGTTTTTTCTTTAATTTGATATAAAACAACAAACTTTTTTAAAGGTTGTTGGGGGTGAAAAAGGCCAAAAACAGCAAAATACCGTGTTTTTTACATTAAAAACTACAAAAACAGGAGAGAAAATTAATAAATTTTGTGTTTCACAAACAGAAACTGTTATCTGAAAATAGATATTGTTTTTTTCTACAATTTGAAGTAAAACAACCAACGTTTTGAATGGTTTTTAGGAGTGGAAAGAGTCAAAAACTGTCCAATAATGTGATTTTCTCACTAGAAACTACGAATAACACTACAAAGTAATAAGAAATATGTGTAAATAACTACTACATAATAGAAAATTGTTGTTGTTACAATTCTATATAAACCCTAAACTTTTTGAATATAATTTGAAGGGTGGAAATGTGTTTTTCAGTTAAAATCAACCAACATTCTAATTTCGTATATTTTTGTACAACTTCCGCACTTTAGTCGTTAATTATCAAGGCATACTTCCAAAAAAAAAACTCATTACAATTTTTACTAGGTAAACAAATAGCAAATGTATGTCGAGACGTATGGTGTGTACTCAACCTGTGTTCACGTTGATCACGAGTTGATAACCAGCGCGCTAACGAGCCAAACCGCGTAGACTCGTGATTTGCAATACGAATGTGAATCAGTCGTCATCTGATTCCTGAACAAGTCGATATTGTTCATTAAAACGTAATACAAACCAATTATTCTATTCATTGTCAATTCTTTAATAACACACAAGGTACTATTGTACACTATTGTAAACTAAATTGATATTTTACCAACTGTTTTGTTTGTTTGTTAAAAACAAAACAAATCAAAAACAAGTCGGTAAACAAAAAATAAAACAAAAAACAAATCACGTGATTCCAATTCAATAAATCAATAGATATTACAAGTTTTGATAGAATTTGGTTTTGCATTTGTTACAGAACAAGAAAGAAAACCCATCAAAATGGGGTCCATGTTCCGGAGTGAGGAAATGGCGCTTGCCCAGTTGTTTATACAACCGGAAGCTGCCTATATGTCCATGTCAGAGATGGGAGAGATTGGTATCGTTCAATTTAGAGATGTAAGTATTTAAAATTTTTAATTAACGCCAAAAATAATAAACCTCAACGTTTAACTAAAAAAATCATTAACAGTTGAACGAAGAAGTGAATGCTTTCCAACGTAAATTCGTCAACGAAGTGCGTCGCTGTGACGAAATGGAGCGTAAACTGCGCTACATCGAAGCCGAAGTCCGTAAGGACGATGTCCACATTCCAGACGTTCAAGAACTTCCAAAGGCGCCCAACCCGCGCGAAATCATCGACTTGGAAGCGCACTTGGAGAAGACCGAAGGGGAGATCAAAGAACTATCCGAAAGTGCAGTCAGTCTAATGTCCAACTATCTAGAACTAACCGAATTGAAGAAAGTCCTTGAGAAAACCGAACCGTTCTTTCTTGAACAAGAAGAGACCAACGGCCTGGACTCTGTCCACAAAGCGTTGATCCCCGAAGACGGGCACAACGTGTCAATCCGTGGCCGCTTAGGCTTTGTAGCTGGTGTGGTTCAACGCAACCGAGTTCCTGCGTTCGAAAGAATGTTATGGCGCATTTCTCGCGGTAATGTCTTCCTGCGTCAGGCCGAAATCGATGAACCATTGAAAGATCCAAGCACTGGCCACGAAATCTACAAAACGGTCTTTGTGGTGTTCTTCCAAGGCGAACAGCTGAAGAGTCGCATCAAGAAGGTGTGCTCTGGATTCCACGCTACTCTGTATCCGTGTCCTAGTACCACAACCGAAAGGAAGGATATGTTTGCTGGGGTTAAGACTCGTCTGGAAGATTTGAATATCGTGCTGAATCAGACCCAAGATCATCGCACCAGAGTTTTAGGGACTGTGGCCAAAGAGTTACAGAACTGGAGTGTTATGGTTAGGAAGATGAAAGCTATCTATCACACCTTGAATTTCTTTAACATGGATGTGACCAAGAAGTGCCTCATTGGGGAGTGTTGGGTCCCTGTTAAGGATATTGGCATTGTGCAGAAAGCTTTAACCGATGGTTCTGTAAGTTTTCTAAATATAACCTCAAATTTTTTTCTGATTTAACCTTAAAATTTTATATATTCTAATTATAGTCTGCAAGTGGATCATCAATTCCCTCATTCATGAACGTCATCGACACAACCGAGAACCCACCGACGTTCAATCGGACCAATAAGTTTACACGCGGTTTCCAGAATTTAATTGATGCCTACGGTATTGCGTCCTATCGCGAAGTGAATCCGGCTCTGTACACAATCATCACATTCCCCTTCTTGTTCTCCATCATGTTTGGTGATGCTGGTCACGGTTTGATTCTTTTACTCTTTGGAATGTATATGTGTATCTGGGAGAAGAGTCTAGCAAAGAAGAAGATCAACAATGAGATTTGGACCATTTTCTTTGGGGGTCGTTACATCATCCTCTTGATGGGCATGTTCTCGATTTACACCGGCATTTTGTACAATGATATCTTTTCGAAGAGTATGAACATATTCGGAAGTGCCTGGACTGATGGGTTTCCGATTGCAGAAAAGGAATATACGTTTGAGAAGGTGAACGCTTCGGAATTTGTTACTCTAGATCCCAAAGACGATTACTCCGATGTTCAATATCCTCTGGGTCTGGATCCAGTCTGGCAATTGGCGAAGAACAAGATTATCTTTTTGAACACATTCAAGATGAAGATGTCTATCATCGTTGGTGTGGTCCATATGATCTTTGGTGTCTGTATGAGCGTTGCAAATTTTGTGTAAGTCAACCCTTCAACCCTTAAAGTGTTAACCCCAAAAAAATTAACCCTTACATTTTTTTTCTAGTCATTTCAAAAAGAAGGAAAACATTCTGCTCGACTTTGTCCCACAAATCTTATTCTTGTTATGTTTGTTCTTCTGGATGGTGGTGATGATGTTTATTAAATGGTTCAAGTATGGTGCAAGAAATGAAGAGTATTCATCCCCGTTTTGTGCGCCGTCCGTGTTGATTATGTTCATTAACATGATGCTGTTCAAAGAATCGGATCCACCAAAGAGTGAGACGATTACGTGCGAGATTTTTATGTTTGATGGTCAAAATGAGGTGCAAATGGCCTTGGTCTTTATCGCCTTGGCCTGTGTGCCTGTCCTATTGGTGGCTAAACCCTTTTATGTGATGTGCACCAAGAACAAAACGGCGCACAAGAGTAATACGAATGGGGATATTAATCAAGGGATGGAATTGCAACCGGAGGTTGTCGAGGATCCGAAACCAGCCAGTGAACATCATGAGCATGAAGATGAGCCTTTGAGTGAAGTGTTTATCCATCAAGCGATTCATTGTATTGAATATGTCTTGAGTACAGTCTCACATACTGCTTCCTATCTTCGTTTGTGGGCTTTGTCACTTGCTCATGCGCGTAAGTGACCTTTTTCATTTTTTTAGCTTTATTATTTATTTCAATTGTTTTTTGTTTTTAGAATTATCCGAAGTATTATGGAACATGGTCCTCCACATGGGTCTTGGAGCTAATGAGGGTGATTACACTCAAGCCATCATGTTGTATATTGTGTTTGCTTTCTGGGCAATTTTGACCTTGGGCGTTTTGGTCATGATGGAAGGTCTTAGTGCTTTCTTGCATACTTTACGTCTTCATTGGTAAGCATTTTCGTCTACATTTGCTTCGCAATTTGTTATCACTTTCTAAACTTGAATATTTTTTGTGCAGGGTTGAATTTATGAGTAAATTCTACGCTGGTTTGGGTTATCCATTCCAACCCTTCAGCTTTAAAATCATTTTGGAAGAAGACGAAGCTGATGCCGATGAATAAACCAAGAGTTTTGTTGTGCAATAAACGTTTTTATTACTTTGACCTTGATTTTGTTTCCATAACAAAACAAAACAAATGAAAACAAATTAAAACAAATGAAAACAAATTAAAAACTTTGAAAAAGAAAACAAAAGAACAAATGTTGCGCATATAAAAATTAAATTGTTGGCATTTATATTATCGTAGTTGATTTTAATTAGATTTTGTTGATGATGTGAAACATTTGATTTTATTTCGTTCACATTACAAGTATTGAGTATTTATTGATTTGTTTTTTTTTAACCTCAGCTTAGTTTAGATTTGTTACTCTTTTTAATGTAATTGGAAGTGGAAATATAAAATTTCCTTATAATACTTATAATACTGGTAGGTATTTAATTGTTTTTTCTCTTTGTGTTGTGTTGGTTGCGGGTATTTCTTTTTGTTTTCTAGTGTTTTTTTTTCTTTTTGAGATAGATACCGTTATGTTAATCAATTAATACGCACATAAAGAGATTGAGTGATTCAAGCTCCAACCAGTAGAAATTTAATATTTTGATTGAGCGCGGTGTCGTTTTATTGTATGAGATAATTTACCCTTAGATTCTTCTTCAGTTTCTTTACATTCTTTTGATGCTTTGAATACGCCTACGTGCTCATCGTAATCATTATAAAATCTCTTGTTTTGGAGTTTAATGACTACCATGGTCCAACATTAAATTAATTCTATGTTATTAGTTTACGACATTAGGACGTACTTCCTTTTCTTTCAGGTTTTTTGAAGTTTTACTTTTGATGAAGATATGTACTCACAATAGTAATTTATTAGTATTAGGCTAAAATAACTAAGAATTCAGTTGGGGAATTTAAACGAAATTTTTACACATTAATAAAGAAACTAATAAACTATAAAAACCTAAAATTTCATTAAGTTTAGTCTATGATTTAAGAAGTTAAAGTAATTTAACTAAAACGCGTTTTTTCCTTTTGAAGTTTATGATTGGGGAAAAATAAGTATTGACTTTGCGGTGTTATAACAAAAAAAATTATTAATGGATTTGATTGTTCTTTTCACAAATTGATAAAGAAACTAATAAACTATAAAAACCATAAATTACATAAGAGCTTATCAAAAATTAAAGAAGTTACAGCAATTTTACTAAAACGTGTTTTTTCATAAGTTATTTTCAGAGTAAGTGTGGTAAAAAGTAAGTGTTAAGTTTGCAGTAAAATAACACAAAAAATTCTCAAAGGATTTTACGCTTCTTTTTACTAATTTATAGAAGAACTAATAAACTCTCAAACGCATAAATTTAAAAATATTTTATTAAATAGTTACCAAATTGAAGCAATTTTACAAAAACATTGTTTTTCCATCGAAAATTTACAGTAAAAAATAAGTATTGACTTTGTTGTCAAATAACACAAAATTTCATAAATAGATTTAATTGTTCTTTACACTTATTAATAAAGGAACTCAAAAACTGTAAACTCTGCAAATTACATCAACCCTAAGCCAAAATTGAAGAAATTAAAGCAATTTTACTAAAACATGTTTTTCCACTAAAAATTTACAGTATAAAATAAGTGTTAACTTCACAATCAAATAACAAAAAAAATACCCAAAGAATTTGACTACTCTTTTCACTAATTACCAAAACAACTAATAAACAACAAAAACCCAAAATTTTATTAACCCTAATCAAAAACTACCAAAGTTACAATAACTTTTCTACGCCATGTTTTTGTTTTGTTGAACTGCCAACTATCAGAAACATAAAATAAAAAAATAAAACTAAAGAGAATATTTATACCAGGTGCCAATTTTTTGATGTCAAGCTTCGTTACATCGTCAGAAAGACATGAACTTGTCAGATTAAAAAAACCCTTATTCTTCTGCACTCTTTGCGCAGCGCAGCGTGCACCCTTGTCAGCTGGGATTCTCACCCCTTTTAAATCAAATCTATGCATCCACACTCCTAACAACACAAAGAACATACGTTTCTATGTGTAATTTCAAGTTACTTTATTAAATTTTAAATAACATTTATATATTATTCAATTATTCAATGTTTAATAATAAAAAAAATTCAGTTATCACATAAAATTGTTTGATTTATTAAAAACAAAAATTTTCCTCTCATTTTCGATTTCCTGATTCACCAAGTTTTGTAATTTTATTTTTATTCCAAGAAAACTGTTACATTCTATACGCAATTACGCGTTACGCGACGCTTAAACGTCTGAACGAACAAATTGAATTTCTCCTGCAATCGAATCATAAACGTTTATGTTTATGTCGCTAGAAAACTCAATTTTCTCACTAAAACATCACACGCTACAACATTTTCTTCATTTTTTTCTTAAATTATGAAATAAAATTAAACAAGGACCATTTCTAATAATTTCAGTATCTAATTTTTCATTAATTTCTAAAGATTTTTAAATTTTTCATAAAAAAAAATTAAACAACCGTTGACATTGATATTTTTTTGCATCACACACTGATCATCATCATATATCATCATATGTGGTCCTCTCGTGCATTTAATTACGTACGTGATGCCCGAAGCGAGGTTTTCACAGACGGTTGAAGTCGCACGTTTCTCTATTGTCGAATCGAAACGAACGCAAACCAGGCACACATCGTCGGTCTCGGCGTCGGCGTCGTTTGTACGTTTCGCGACGCCGCGCGCGACGCAACTCCAGAACATTTCACTGATTTAACTCCACAAATACGTAAACTTTCAATATTCAACAAAATTTAAAAATATTTAAAACATTCAAACGCATAAAATGCATAATATATTTAAATTTTGATAAAAAACCACAAAATCCTTGAATTACAATAACTTTGAGTTAAAAAAAAACTTTGAAAACGTAAAAATTTAAACTTACTAAAACCTAAAATTCAAGAAATACACAACGTATGGAGTTTATTTAACATTTTGTGCAATTAAATCGCAATTTTCATGTGAAATATTATTGTGGTGTGAAATTTTTGAAATGAAAGCACAACGTTTACGTATTGTTTTGTGTAATTTCGCGTTTGGAATGAAAACAATTGACAACAGACTATTTGTGTAATAAAAAACATTTTATCAACAATTTAATTAATTCCTAAAAATTATTAATAAAAATAATCTGGGTAAGTTTAATAAATATTTAAAACTAAAACCAAACATTATTAGCAAGTTTATAGTGAAAACTAAGTATTGACTTTGCGGTCTTATAACAAAGAAAGTTATTAATGGATTTCAGTTTTCTTTTCACTAATTGACAAAGGAACTAATAAACTATAAAGTAACTAAATATCATCAACTTTAATCAAAAATTGAAGAAACTAAAGCAATTTTACCGGAACTTGTTTTTCCACCACAAAGTTTATAGTGAAAAATAAGTAATGAGTTTGCGGTCTTATAAAAAATAAAATTATTAATAGATTTGATTGTTCTGTTCACGAATTGATAAAAGAACTAATAAACTATAAACAACAGAAATTACAATTAATTTTGTCAAAAATTAAAGCAGTTAAAGCAGATTTACCAAAACATGTTTTCTTCACCAAATGTTTACAGTGAAAAATAACTGTTAACTTTACAGTCAAATAATTATAAATATCATAAATGGATTTACTTGTCCTTTTTACTAATTGATAAAGAAACTAATAAACTACAAATATGCCAAATTACATCAACCTTACTTAAAAATTGAAGATATTAGAGCAATTTTACTAAAATATGATTTTTTTGCCGTTTTTTTTTCTAAATTTTAATACATTTATTTTATTTTCTTCATTGTAATTTAAATTAAACTAATTTTGAATTAATTAAACAAAATTACATTAACATAAACCGTGTTAATTGCCTTTTACCATTGTTTTTTCTGGTAAACTAAGCAAAACTTCGTAAACTTTTATTTCCTGTATTTCGTGAGTTTTGTGCGTTTTATACGATTCGTGTGTGATCCAAATAAATTATTACATGGGCGTCTTATCCGCTTATCACTTATCACTCTGGTTATTAGCAAATTAAACCACCAAACCACAAAACCACAAAAGACGAGTAGGTTTTCGTTAACAAAATTCAACTTTAATTAATGCGATTCAACGCAGTTTATCACAGTTTATTCCAGTTTATATCGTCCTTGTGTGATAATCAAACATGATAATCGCCTGTTTCTTTTCGGTTTCTTTATTTAATCAAGGATTTAATTACTTAATTTTGTTAGATTTGATGTAAAACGTAATAAAACGTCAAAATCCTTCAAAAATCGTAATGCAGTTACATAAAAAAATACATTTTTATAAAAACCGTCATAACTTCTATAATTTCTGTCTGAAAGTAATGAAATTTTGTGGTTTTATAGTTAATTACCCCTGTTATAAACTAATGCATGAAAACATTATGAAATTATTATTAAACTGTTACAATTTGAAACATTTGCAAATGATGAGTCATTGTCACATTCGGCCAAGACCTCCGCAATAATTCTAATTAATTTATGTGCGTGTCAAGTTAATATTTCTCATGGCAAGCAATCAGCAAACAACCAACACTCCTACATCGTATTTACAATTACAAACGCTAAACACAAATTGAAACAGAATTTTTTTTCATAGCGCAAACTTTCAGTTTCATTTCAATTCTTGCAGATGCTGTGGGTCTTAATAACGATTTGCGTTAATTAAAATTCTTCACATTAAAATTAACAAGCATGTCTTTATAACGATGAAGATAAATGTCAAATTTCAATTAAGAAATATCACTTATAATGATAAAAATAGTGTTGACTTTGCAGTCAAATAACAAAAATATGCATTGTTGGATTTATTTGTACTTTTTAGTAATTTATAAAGAAACTAATAAACTACCATAAACTGAAATTTCATTAAATTTTATTAGAAATTTAAGAAGTTAGATCAATTTTACTAAAACATGTTTTTTTCACTGAGTTACTTGTAAAATTTATGATGACAAATAAGTGTTGACTTTGCTGTCAAATAACACAAAATTGCATTAATGAATTTAATTGTTCTTTTTACCAATTTATAATGGAACTAATAAACTATCAAAATCTAAAATTTCATTTAGTTTTGTCAAAAATTAAAGAAGTTAACGCAATTTTACCAAAACATGTTTTTCCCACTGAGTTACTTTTGAAGTGTTGACTTCATTGTCAAATAACATAAAACTTCCTTAATGAATTTAATTGTTTTTTTTTACTAATTAATAAAGGAACTAATTAACTACCATAGTCTAAAATTTCATTCAATTTTATCAAAAATGTTAGCAGTTAGAGCAATTTTACTAAAACACTAAGTTTACTTCCGAAGTTTATGGCAAAAACTAAGTATTGACTTTAAAGTCAAATGACTAAATAATTTACCAATGAATTTAATTGTTCTTTTCACCAATTTATAAAGAAACTATTAAACTATCATAACCCTACATTTGAGTATCCTTGATCAAAAAATTAAAGAAGAAACATTTTAAGCAAAAAACAAGAATAATGTCACACAACTTAATGAACTCAACAAAGAATACAATACAATAGAAATTAATAAATTATGATCATAACTAATGATAGTTTGTTGCTGTGGAAAGAAAGTTACATTGAGAAAAAAAACGCGTTTTTTTCTATTTTAAATCCGATAATAAATAAAAATGAATACCAGAGAAAAATACACATGCAATTATATCAACAAAAGAATTATTACGTATTTGTTGGTATGTTGTACATACAACATACGAGTTGTTACTAACAAATACAATGTAGGTACATCTGAAACTGACCTACATATTTCTATTTAATGTTTTCAATATGCCTAACAGAAAATTTATTATTATTTTCAACAAAATATTCATATATTCAAAAATAATAAATAATAAATAAATAAAACAAAAGAAAAACTTTGAATTATTATACAAAACTATTAAATCGAAGTAGAAAACTTGAAGATTATATTAATTTCGATTAAAAATCAAAAATGATTAAATGTTATGAACACATACTCCGACGAAATTCCAATTCGTTCAATTCCACTTGTGACTCCTCTACTTGCAGCTATTATTAAACTGAAAAGTCAGTCCATCGAATACTCGAAATAAAACCAAATGAAATGAAATATGTAGCATGGTAGTAGGTTGGTAAGCTACAACGACACAACATTGGTAAACTTTATGGACGGATTTATTACCCGTCTGGCCAAAAAAATCTAAATCAAAAGCTGAATTCTTTTCCCAAAAAAACTCAAAACTTCTTACAATTTCTTACAACTCAAAGAAACTCAAAAAACTTAAGTAAAGCAGAAATTTCAATACAAAAACATCAAACTTTTATGTTGTTTTAATGTTTTTTGTTACAATTTTTGATGTTTTGTTACGTTTTTCGAGTAAATTTCTCGGTTAATTATTATTTTTCTTATCACCATTCGATAGGTAATTTAAAGAACTATCTTTTCAGAAAATTTGATGTACCCCTATAAAAAAGTAAGGGAGTTAGAGCGAATTTACTAAAACATGTTTTACCACTGAGTTACTCTTAAAGTTTATGATGAAAGTGTTGACTTTGCAGTAAAATAACAACAAAATGCCTTGATGGATTTAATTGTTCTTTGTACTAATTAATAAAGGCACTAATAAACTACCAAAATCTAAAATATCATTAAATTTAATCAAAAATTTTAGAAGTTACAGCTATTTTACTAAAACATGATTTGTCAGAGTTACTTTTAAAGTTTATGATGAAAGTGTTGACTTTACAGTAAAATAACAACAAAATGCCTTACTGGATTTAATTGATGTTTTTACTAATTTATAGAGGAACTAATGAACTCCCAAAATTTAAAATTTCATTAAATTATGTAAAAAATTATAGAAGTTACAACAATTTTACTAAAACATGTTGTATCACTGGTTTTTGTCTGTTTTTTTTCAAACTTTTTGATGTTTTTCCAAATAAAATCCCCCGTTAAATTTAAGTTTTCTATTACTAATCTATAAGTTATTAAAAGAACTATCTTTATCCAAAATTTGATGTCCTTTAATAAAAAATTATCAAAGCTAGAGCAATTTAACCAAAATCAAAGTTGACTCAAAGCATTTAAAATCAAACGCCCTTCACGATTACAAAATGTATTGTTTAGCAGTTAATCAATTAGTTGTAAGTGACAAATGAAGTCATAAACTTCATGGTGTTGGACGTGTTGATTGTGTACGACGTGTAGGTAGTTGAAAAAAACCACCATTTGTGACTTCTGACATGTTTAAATTAAGGCACGAGCAGCGCACCAAACTCAAGGAGCATTTTACTGTCCTTATTCAGTGCCAGTGCCACTAAACGATCGCTCAGTACAGTACACAACAACAAGCCAGTAGTACTTGTTACGTAATGCGCATTATGACACATTGTTTTATCGGTTTTGTTTTGACAATAACACGCAATTGCCAAATGCAAGACAAGCAATGCTGAGCAGTGCGTTGGGAATTGATAATGTCCGGTAAAACGTGCGCACACTTCATACATCATTCATTACATATAATTGAAAATGTTATAATCAAATTTTATACAAATAATGTCGAAATTATTCCAATAAACTCAAAATAATTCAAGTTTTATAAAATTCCTTTTTTTGGTGCATCTAAAGTTGCCTAACTTGCAATGCAAAAATTGTGATTCTTTTTTTGTAATTTCCCTATGTTTTCTTTTAGTTAGATATTATTTCTTTTTAAACTGCATTGAAACGTGCCATTTTACAATTATCGGTCATGACGCATCGTGCAACAATAAAATAAAATGTTACGCTGTGGTATTTGAAATAATCATTGAAATTCTTCACGTTTTTAACGAAATACAACAAATATTTTCACATGAACAATAGTTCCAAGTTAAAACCCAAGTATTACACAACAAAATGCAAGGTCCTAGAGGATCTATAACAAATAATGAGTTACCATGTACGTTAAAACCTCAAAACCCACAAAACTTTTAACACAAAAATATTAATTTATGTTTACGTCCAATTTAAAGTCTAAATATAAAATTTGATATTAATCAAATTGTTCTAGGGGTATTACCAATGGCGCAGTTACCAGAAACGCTCAACATGGAGCGTCGGAATATCACCTTTTCCAAGAAACACCAACTGACAATCTCCAAAAATTTGGCGTTTTTAATACTTTTCGCTTTTATCGTCTGCATCGTAGTTACCGCTTTGGTGACACACTACGTCACCCTTAACAAGGACGAGGATCATTGCCAGCAGTTATTAAACCAACAAGGTACCAGCCATACCAGTTCTTCAGACGACACGCCATCAACTAACGATTCCACCACCATAAGTCATACTGATGATACTGATACTAACACTTCTTCAAATATTGAGACTACCACCTCAAGCAGTGAAGACACAGATCACACAAATGTTACAGGTGGGAAGTATCTACGTCTGCCCAGATCGGTGGTGCCGATGAATTATGATATGAAGATTTTAACGATTTTGAGCAATTCGACGTTTTATGGGACTAGTGTGATCCATGTTAATGTGACAATGGAAACTAATAACATTACGTTGCATTCTATGGAGTTGAATATCACTAAGGAAGACATCCAGGTTGTTAGAGTTGCGGTAGCGGGTGATGGAAGTGATGGTAATCAAAATATTGATGTGGCAAAGTGCACGGAAGAGAAAGAAGAAGAATTTTTTGTTTTACATTTTGATAACCCACTTGAAGTTGGTTTATATAATATTAATATTAGTTTCGGAGGACAACTAAAGGACGATTTAAGTGGATACTATGCTAGTTCCTACAAAACTGGCAATGAAACAAGGTAATTGTTGTGGATTTTTCTTCAAGTTATAGAACAAAGTTTGGGATTGCTTTACACAAAATTGTGACAATGGATTTTTTATTTTTTTTCACCAGTCGATAAAAGAACTAATGAACTATATATTTTGTGAAATTCATTAGGTTTACGGAATAATTACTAATTTTATAGCAATTTTAGTAAAAAGTGTTTTTAAGCATTTCAAATTTAAACTTAAAAAAAACATCTAATTTTACGATGAGTTTACACAAAACTCAGTGAATAGATTTTTAAATCCATTGCTTCTATTGATAAAGTGACTATTAAAATATAAATATCTCAAATTTTATTAAGATTAGTAACAAAATAACAACGTTAAAGCAATTAGAACAAAAAGTGTATTTGAGCGTCAAACATTTCAACTTTTAAAAAACCTCTAACTATACGATAAGTTTTCACAACACTCAGTAAATGAATTTACAAATCCTTTACTTCTACTGATAAAGTAACTATTAAACTATTAATTTTTAAAATTCTGTTATTTTTAGTGAAAAAATAACAACGTTATAGCAATTTTAGCAAAAAATGTTCTTACGCATTTCAACCTTAAAATTTAAAAAAAACTCCAACTTTACGATGAGTTTACTCAAAACTCAATGGATAGATTTTTAAATCCTTTACTCCTATTGATAAAGGGTCTAATAAGCTTTAAATCACCATAATTTAATTAACTCAAGTAAAAAAATAACAATGTTAGAGCTATTTAAACAAAAAGCGTTGTTAAGCGTCCAAAATTTAAAATTATCAAAAAACCACTAACTTTACGGTGACTTTACATAAAACTCAGTTTGTGGATTTTAATATCCTTTTCGCTAATCGATAAAGTAACTAATAAACTATAAGTCCCAAAAATTTCATTAGCCCTAGTAATAAAACAACGATGTTATCCACAATTAAAACTTTCATTGCAGATTACTGGCAGCTACACAATTTGAACCAACAGATGCAAGACGAGCGTTTCCTTGCTTTGATGAACCAGCGTTAAAAGCAACTTTTAAAATAACAATCGGAAGACCTAACAATTTAACTTCCATATCAAATATGCCTTTGGTTAAAACCATACCTCAGTAAGTATCTCAGCAACAACAACTTTTATTTCAATACTTTAAAACGTTAAAACCTCTAATATTTAATGTTATGTTTTATGTAGTCCTGACCACGAGGATTACTCCTGGGACGAATTCCAACCTTCTCTACCAATGTCTACATATCTCGTCGCTTATATAGTGAGCGATTTTAAACCCAGAACCATCGGCAACTTTTCTTTGTACGCCAGAGAATCAGCGTACAGCCAAACCGAAACTGCTACAAATTTAGGTCCGAAGTTCTTGAAAAACTTAGAAGAATTCTTCAACGTGAAATTCCCATTACCAAAAATGGATTTAGCAGCTATACCAGACTTCTCAGCTGGTGCCATGGAAAATTGGGGTTTGATTACTTTCAGAGAATCGAACTTATTGTACGAGGAAGGTGTTTCTGCGAAAAGGAATCTTCAACGCATTGCTATTGTGATTGCTCATGAATTGGGACATCAATGGTTTGGAAACTTGGTAACACCATCATGGTGGACCGATTTATGGTTGAATGAAGGTTTTGCTTCCTATTTGGAATATACTGCTACAAATGCTGTAGGTTATTGAAGTTGGTTTTTAAAATTTTAGAAAATTTGAAAATTTCTTGTTTTTTGTTTAAATTCAGGTATTTCCTGAATGGAAGATGATGGATCAATTCATAGTTGATGATCTTCAAATGGTATTCAACCTTGATGCTTTAAAATCTTCACATCCAATATCTGTGGTTGTAAACAACCCTAATGAGATTAATGATATCTTTGATAGGATATCATACGCTAAGGGTGGTACTATCATCAGGATGATGGAAAATTTTTTAACTACTGCTACTTTTAGGCAGGGGTTAACTAATTATTTAAATGAGAAGTAAGTTTTACTTTCAAACATTTTAAGAAACTTATGAACCACAAAATCAAAAATTGCAAATAAAATATTTAACTTTGTGATCAATTTACGAAAAAACTAGCGGAGAAATTTTGATAACCTTTTTACCAATCGATAAAGGAACTAATACACTATTAAACTCCGTAATTTGATTAAGTTTAGTTTAAAAATGGCGGCGTTAGAGCAATTCTGCTAAAACATGTTTTTCAACAAAAATTTAGTGCTTCAAAGCAAAAGTAAATTTTGCAGTTACTTAACAAAAAAACTAATTGATGAATATTTTTAATCTTTTTATTAATCAATAGAAGGACTAATTAACTATAAAATACTATAATTTGATTAGTGTTAGTTTAAAAATGGCGACGTTATAGCAATTTTACTAAATCATGTTTTTCATGTTTTCATTTCAAGAAAAACTCAATGTTTCAAAACAAAACTTCACTTTGCGGTTACTTTCCAAAAAAACCAATTGATGAATATTATCAAACTCTTCACTAATTAATAGAGGAACTAATAAACTATAAATCAGTAAAATTTAAATACCCCCAGATATAAATTACTAGCGCTAGAGTCAAATTATTAAAACAATTTTTTTAATTCTGTCCCCAGAAAATACAGCAACGCAGAACAGGATGATCTCTGGTTAGCTTTGACCAATCAAGCCCACAAAGACAACATTTTCGGACCAGAAATAACCGTAAAAGACGTAATGGATACATGGACACTTCAAATGGGCTTCCCAGTCATCACCGTCAACCGAACCAACAACAAAATCACCGTTTCCCAAGACAAATTCGAACTTAACCGCAACAATATATCATCAAACTATTCCTGGTGGGTTCCCCTAAGCTACCAAACAAAATCAAGCAAGCCTTCCACAAATTGGCTTCCAAAAAACACCAAAACCCTCGACTTAGACAACGTCCAACTAACAGAAACCGACTGGTTCTTATTAAACCTAAACCAATCCGGTTATTACCGTGTAAACTACGATGATTTAGGTTGGTCTTTGTTGGAAAACCAGTTAAAACAAGATCATACCAAACTGGACCCCAAAAACCGAGCTCAAATATTAAACGACGCTTTAAGTCTAGCAAGTGCTGGTTATCTAAACTACGCAACAGCCTTGAATATTACAACTTATCTAAAATCAGAACAAGAATATATTCCTTGGAAGGCAGCTTTGACTAAACTAGATTTCATCATGGAGATGTTTCTACGCAGTGGATACTTCGATAAATACAAAGAGTACATTACTGATTTAATAAAACCACTGTATCAAAAACTAGGCTTTGTTGAAGGGCAATCTGACCCATTATTGACGACATACTTAAGAGAATGGGTGTTAAAACGAGCTTGTAAATTAGGTCTTCAGGAGTGCCTCTCATGGGCTCATACAGAGTTCAGTAATTGGATTGTATCCCCGAATCCTGATGCTTTAAATTCTATATCGCCAAATTTAAAAAACATTGTGTATTGCACGGCGATTGAAGTCGGTGGTGAAGAAGTATGGAAGTTTGCATGGCAAAGATATTTGAATTCAAACGTCGGCACTGAACGCGATTTATTACTAACAAGTTTAGGATGTACGAAGGAAACGTGGATATTGAATAAATTTATGACCATGGCGATCACTCCTGATTCGGGCATCAAAAAGCAAGACGCATCGATTGTTTTTCGATCAATTGGTTCACAAATTGTTGGACAGACTGTTGCAATGCGATTTGTTTTTAGCAAATGGTCGGAAATTAACACTTAGTAAGTTTATTACATTAATTAATTATGTGTCCTGTTTTTTATTGACTAAATATTTCATTTCAGTATGGGAAAATCTGTTGTGACAATGAATGGAATCATGAACGCTGTGACTTCCAACATGAATACTCCGAAAGAACTTGAGGAATTAAAGACGTTTAGTAAAAATTACGAACATGATCCTTCCTTTAGCCAAAGGAATGCTCTGCAGAATATTGAGCAAACTCAAGCGAATATTGATTGGATGACAAATTATTTCCGCACGATTGTTGATTGGTTAACAAATTACGGCGAACAACAAGCGAGTTTATCACAAAGTTAAGACAATGGCACATAACTTATTTACTTGTAGAGTGGACTTTATAGCATTTGCAGGCATTTATCATAAAAATTATATTTAAAATATAACATTTGAAGTCATTAATTATTAAATTACAAAATATTCAATATTGTTCGTAAATAATTCGAAAAAAGTCGAATACTTAATTAAGTTGTATAGAATTTAATTAATACAAATGGTATATAATTATAGAATAATTCAATTTATGTATTTCATAATTAAAACTACTCAAATTGAGTGGGGTTGTTGAGTAGAAATAAAAAAACTAAAAATAAATTACCAAAAAATTGCGTTTGTTTGTTCATTGTAGGCAACTTGCCATACATGATTTTGACACTGAATGACAATTCTGACCTTGAATAAGTGACATGACTTTGACATTTTGACTGCTTTTGACATTGAATCTGACAGTCATATGACCAACATATGACCATGACAAAGATAATTTTTAATTCCATTCAATTCCAAGCATAAAATCGTCTTTCACTTCAACATTTTTCCAATAAAAACCTCAAAACTTAATTTTAACTTTAAAACCCTTTCATATCTACCTATTATACCCATGTAACACGTCTAAAATTAATTCTAAGGTAAGTTTTGACCGTTTTAACACCCAAAATACTTGGTAAATCTTAAATTAAATACAATTTCAGGTTATAACAACAGAATGTCACAACAAAAAGAGTCTACGAATTGTTACATGGACGGAATACGTGTGAAAATCTCCGAGAAATATAAACCGCCACCAAAGATAACTCTTGCAATGACTTATGCACAAAGATTATCTCTTAATCGACAACTACAGGACAATTTAAACCTGCCAAACTCCAAATATAACTTTGATATGACTGCAATGAATGTTTGTGTTAAAGAAAAAATGAAAGAATGGAGAACTATCAGAAGTAATGTGATTAGTCAAAGAAAATTAAAGCTTGAACTAGAACTTAAAGCCCAAAATGAATTAAAAGAACAACAAGAAAAATTGGAACAAAATAACATACAGGATGATACTATAAATGTTGTGAAAGAAAATTTTGATGGACAAAGATCTAATGTAACCAATTGTTTAACCCCTGTGCAAATGGTAACACCACAAAAGTTTTGTCCAGTAGTTAAAACCTTAGACGATGCAAGTCCAATAAATATTTCTGATTTTGAACCAGACACAAGTAGTCCATTTGATAATTTAGAATTGAAATCAATTAATGATTTAGAGGAGTTAAAACTTGTGTTACAGAATGAAACAAAGTTTCAAAGTAAAAATCAAAATTTTAACCCAAATGAGGTTAAGTCACAACATTTTGATGTTACAACTAAAAATTATGAAGTAAACACCCAAAATTATGATCAGGGGCAAAGCCAAGGTCAATATTTTAGTACTAATAGCACTACAAGTACTACAAATGATGTTTATGGGGGGTTTTATGGAAATTATGTTTATTATAATGGTACAAGGTCTGCAAATGATGATTATGGTGTTTATAATAAACAAAACCAAGTGGAAATTACAAGAAATGTTAATGTTATCAATAACACACAATCAGATGATGGGAAAGTACCAGATATTTTAAAAGTTTTACAAAATCAATTGAATTTAAATCTAAATATCAATCATGATATGAATTGTGTGAGTACAAACACTAGTTTTGAAGATACAAGTTTTGGTTCAAAAGATTTAAGAGACAATCATGTTAAATTTGATGAAAATCAACTTGATTTAAAAGTGAAATCAAGTCCAATAGGTAATAAAGCAGAAAGTGTTGATAAATTAGAGAATCCGTTTTGTAATTTAAGTAAAAGTTCACAAAACATTTGCGAATCGATTGCTAGTATGGGATTTGACCTTGCCAGAGTGTCAAGGGTATGTAAAACTATGGGCGATGATGAAAAAAAAGTAAGGTTATTTATTTGATCATTTTTTCTAACCTCAAAATTTATATGAAAATGTTTTATTCATTCTAGATTGTGGAATTTTTACTATGCCAATCACAATTAATGGATTTGGGATTCAGTGAAGAAAAAGTCACCTCAGCTTTGATGGATAGCGATAATAATCGGGATAAAGCTTTAGAACTTTTGATTTCTTAATGTACATAATATGATTAAAATTCGCATTATAAGGCTGTGCACTATTGTTTTATTGCTTTTGTAACTTTGTTTTCTTACTTTCAAAAGCTTGGAATTCAATAAATTGAATTTTTTATTATTTTTATCAAAGTATGTATGTTATAATGTAATCATTGAAAACTAGTTTGTGTAAATCATTAAATTAAATGATTCATTATTTTATTGTGAATTATTTTGTGTTTTAAGATAAAAACTAAAACTATTAATGCAATTTCCACGGCACCCAGGAGGTATGCATTATGCCGCGTTACTTTTTATTAACGTGAGTGTTCGCCAGGAGCCCTATTATCTCACCCTAACCCTACCTAATATCCGCCTAACTAAGTAAAACAAAGGTACTTACTTTTCAAGTTGAAAGAAAATTAAAGGATAAGGTAGGAGTCTGAAATTTAGAAAAATAAAACACACAAGATAATTTTTAATGAAGATCCTGAAAAAAAGAAATATATATATATCAATAAATAAAAAAAAATCCACTTAACTTTTTTTGCTAGAAGAAAACACAACATATTAGTACATGGGGATGGGGATGAGAAAGGGCCTACCTAACAACCGCCTAACTGAAAAAAATAAAATAAAACGCACACAAATATCGATATTAATAAAAAAAGCTGAAAAACATGAAAATTCATAGCTGAAAAACATGAAAAGTCATAGCTGAAACAAAGAGGTGTTCATTAGGATGGGAAGGAAAGGTTTAATCCTTGAATTACTGAAACATACAAAACATGATTAATTAAATATAAAAATAAACGTTTAGGTATTATCGTAAGCATTGCAACCTAAAAACCTAAAAAAAGAGAAGTTAGTCCCATCGTTGTTTCCTTATTGTTTTGCATGCATGAATTATTGATAAAAATGAGTGACTATTGATTGAAAATTATAAAAACATGCATTAATTATTGACTATTGGGAGAAAATTTCAAAATTAAATTTCCTGTTATGGATTGGACCTAAAACAATAAAAAACACACAAATACCAATACCAGCAATGCTTATCGATAATACGTTTTTATCTTCTTTCCATTCTAAGCATAATCGTAAGCATTAAATCGTGAAAACCTAAAAACCTAAAATGTAAAATAGTCCTCATCGTTTTTGTTTTCTATTTGCCATTTTCTTCCACGCGAATTTAGGTGCATGAAATATCAAAAACAAAAACAAAGTTAAAATGACAATCATGCATGAATTATTAAATGACAATAAAATGAATATTAATAGTTTCGAAAAAAGGTATTTGGCATTTTTAAATTACATCAACACTTGGATTGGAC
>JARJDS010037040.1:0-13912 GCA_030264155.1 Atheta pasadenae | reverse complement strand
TTGCGCTCAAAACAAAAGAAAACGTGTTCATTTGCTTTGATGTTTTCTTTCATTCTGTGTAAAAAACAAAAGACTAAACTGGAAAACTTATAGATACAAATCTAAAACATGCAAATCTCTCCAAAACACAAAATGTCATGTAAAAACTAAATAAATAACATAGCACCCTTCATTTGCGTCCAAATCCGGAAATAAATAAAATCGTAGAGTTAAGTCTTAAAGTAAAGTCTACAACAACACGTGCTCTGAATTTTTTGTTGTGGATACACTTGTTATACTTTGTACGTAATAACAACCATCTGTCATATAATTCAATATCTTTAGCAAGTGTAGAAGTGCGCAAGTGCTGAAAATGCGGGTCGAAAATGATTTTTTGTCGTCGACGCGGCTGGTGCCGCTTGGGAAATGTCTTCATCAGCAGAACCGTAAAATTACTTCGGCACAAATCTCCGTCTCCCGCCCCAACCATTAGTACCCTCGTTGCACATTCCGTTTTAACAAGTTCGCGGGCGCGACGGCGGTGGCGGTGGCAGTCGAGTGTGTTGTGTAAGTTTGACGTGAAAGCCTGCGAGCGTAAAGACACGCGAATGACGTACTTGGATGCTCGTCAAGGGTGGTCTATTGATTGTGTAACTTAACACCGGCAATAATACGCTATTAGTGAAGGATCAATACAATGTATTATCTATATAAAGGACCAAAGCACACTCAACTAAACAAGAATTATAAAAACAGAGATCGGACATGAACAAGTGACTAACAAACTAACAAAAAAACAAAACACTCTAGGTGGTAGTCATTTGTTAGTTTGTTATTTTTGTTATTCTTTTGTTTCGATTCTTTAAAGTTTCAATTTCCAACATGTTTGTGTTGTGTTGTGTTTTGTTTGTTTTGTTAGGAATTTCGAAAATAAAAGAATGACATTTTTTAAAAAACGCAACGCAACCAGTGTTTTTAAATTTTATATATGTTAAATAATAATGTTTAAAGTCATGGTATCGTTCCTGTAGCCCCTGTGGGCCTCCGGTGGCCCCAGTGGGTCTGCGTTGAACAAGGAATCCTGATTACAACGTCCTTAATCCCTCACAGCACGCCTCTGTCCTCTAATTGTAATACCTTTATAGAGATTCTTACAATTCATACCATTCTTAAGTTTCGTACGTTTCTTACCCACTCTTATGCACAAATAACAAATCACTGCTCAATATCTAAACAAATAAATTCACCGAGTCATCTAAGCGCAGGTATCAAATATCGATTTTATGATTTGATATCAAATCAGATTTTTTCGGGAGCTAATAGACAACATGTTCTGAGAATTATCAAAATAACAAAACTTATTTTTAAATTTAAAAAAAAAAAACATACAACAACTTTTGTTTTATGACGTAAAACATTCAAAAACAACTAAAACAAATGAACACCGTTAATAATAATGAAGTTTTGCTTGATACAAACAAACATTTTTGGTATAGTGTTATTAAATTGTTAGGCATTCCAACCTATCTTTTGTTTTTTTATTGATTTCGTAGAGCAGCCAAACAAGTCTAATCTAATTTCATTGTTTTTTAATGTTTTGTGATTAGTTTGTATACAAAACAAAAGAAAACAAAACAATACAAACTGAGATCAATTGTTTTCTGGCTATACCGATGTATTTCATTTGTTTTTGTTTCTCAATAAAACCAAGCAAACAAAATTTGTTTTTGTGATGTCCTGATATCTCAATTACAATATGCTACATTATATTCAAATTTATCCCTCCGCGTTCAGTCACTCTTAAAACATCCAAAACATGAAAATCAGAATCAATACGGATTACGCATATTTAACCAGCGTAGCAGCAACGTAGCACAAGTAACAAGCACCAGTCCAGTTTCCATTTTCGTCGTAGGGATGCAAAGTCTACAAGAAATGCAAAAGCAAAAATTCCAAAATTTTGTCGTCAGCGCATCATACTCTCTCTTCTCACTTGCACTCATATGTCAAATATAACCTGCCAACTTCCCGTTCTCCACTTTTCCACATTTCCTCATTCCACGCTCAGCGCTATCAGAAAATCGCTCCCAAAACGAAAATATCCTGCAGACCTACGCCGAACGCCGAAGGAAATTTCTCTTTCTCCTCGACGACATAATCCCACACTCATCTCTCTCAAGCGCACATCTAGTAACGAGAAAATGCGTTTCGGTCGTCCTGCTTGCTCCACGCTTTACATCATACGCACTTGAACAGCACACATCGCGTGCACTGCGTTATGTGTTCTGTGTTGGCTTGCTGTACTTGCTGTGCTTTGCCTTGTTGCATGTTTCTAAGGTCCTTCGTCCTTTTCACCGCCGCAACCGTTGCTAGCTACTACCCAGCATCCACGACTTACATCCACGGCGTATCTCTCGCGTGTACCACTGAATTGATTTACGATCGGCGTCGTCGCATTGGTGGATAAGTTCCCATGTGATCACGCAAGCGCTGGCGGGGCGTCGTCGCGCGTAGGCGGCAGAAACAAAGGGGAGGCGTATAACACACAAACTCAACGACCGGAGAACAAACACAGAGCCAGACACAAAACTACTAAATTTTACTGCTTTTGACTTTGCGACGTTGTTATACGTTATATATACGAAATTATTTACGTTTCACGCGTCAATTACAGTACCAAAATGTAATTTCCGTTTGATACACTGCACGACTACACGGCAACAATAAAAAACGCACAAATAATCATAGCACACTTGATAGTTTTTGTTTTCATTTACTAGCAAATCAATAACAAACAATCGACAAACTGAGTTTGTGTATTCGGAAACAAACGATGACAAATAATCAAGATACCCAAGAAAATAACAAAACAAAACAAAAGCAACTGTTACCACTTTTAGTTAGAAAACAATTGCAAACTGTTGAAATCTAGATACCCGAAAAATAAAACAAACGCGTTTTCGTTTGTTTTGTAATTGATACTATTAATACCTTAAACTGTAACAGTATAACTTCAACATTGTGTAGTATTAAACCAGTGCGTCAATAAGTTATGAAGTCATAATACTCAAGTCGATCGGGAAACTAAGAGTGAAGAAACTTGTTGGTCGGAAAACAAAGTTTTTGTGCGCGGAATTTGTGGCCGGCGTTGTGCAAGTTTTATGTGATAATGCGCGAGCGTAATAGCATAAGTCGATCGTTTAAATCTATTAGATGTTTGGATTAAAGGATCGAGGAAGCTGCTGATTATGATAATGATACGCATCGAATCGCGAGACACATAAAAGCTTTTATTGATGCGAAAGAAATCAAAGTTTTCCATCTCAACCAGGCCAATACGATTGGTCAATTCGTGACAGTGTCTTTAGATGTTACTTACAGTCAGACGGTTTCCACTGTTTTCCAATTACGACAATGGCGTCTTGTCGGGGCGGCAGAGCTGCGAGTCGATACTACGGCTCTGGAGCGTCGGCGTGGTTTTTCCGCCACCGTTGTGTGCGTGTGGGTAGGACGATCGGTGGTTGGTGCAGAAAGCGGCGTGCGGCCTGCCGCGCGGGTTAGGAGCGGCAGCGAAAGCAGGAGAGCGACAGAGGCAGTGTAGCAGTGGTGTGTACACGCGTGGACGTCGCGCGCTGGAGAGCAGGCCCGAAGAAGATGGCACGGTGCAGCAGTTGGGATGCGCGCACGTCACTGCGAGGGCGTGGTCGGGGGGGACCAGAGAGTGAAAAGTTAGGATCAATTCTACTTATTTAATACAGCCTTCGTATTAGGAGCGTGTATATAGTTAGGAATCCACTGTAAACCGATTTGCGCTAAACTCGGGGTTTTATCTACACTAAGTACCGAGGCTTAACTCGCATTGTGTTTGACTAAGTGAACAAATAGATGGAGTGATATTTATTGACTTTCTATATTTCGGAACGCGCTTTTTTCTCGCTGAAAAACGCCGCGCGGACTTGACGAGAAAATTTCCTGTTTTGCCACCAATCAACTTTAAACAACGACGAAACGCCAAAGCCAACGCCAACGTCGACGGATATTTTCATACACGATTTTGTTTCTTGTGCCAAGGTAAGTTGATTTTTTTACGCAAAACAACATTTGTTTTATTTAACACAAACACCAAACATTTGAATTTGTTTTGTTTTCATCGAAACCTAAACCACAAACACTGCTAACCTTGTTTGTTTGGTTCAATTGTTTTATTCAAAATTAAAGTTTCACGTGTTATTACGTTTTGTTATTTCTTTGGTTTTGTTTTGATTTGTTTTGTGTTTACCGTGCGTGATGATAACAAATGAAAACTAAATATTATTTATGTGAACAAAACACACGCCGAAGTGTCACATCAGTCAGTCACCAAGTAAGTAAAAAGCTTCGGAATCCAAGGATTAGAAAAAGAAGCTAAATTCATATAAGACGATTAGTTTGCTAGTAAATCCACGGATCCGGGCAAAGAGTATTATCATTATATTATGATTCTATTGGATTTAACTTTGCTGTACGCCGCTTTGGAACGTCGCCGATGCTTCACTTCAGTTCGACATCGTCGTTCTTCAGCTTCGCACACACGTTCGCCAATGTACGAATTTATTTGCAAATTGCCAACGAATTGTGACTGTGATTGTGATTCAAATCAGCAGCATAAAACTATTAAATTGAAACTTAAACGATTTCATCAATAAAATGAAGTTCCCACTAAAATCATGTAAGATATTTTCAATCAAAAACAATTGAAAATCAACCAAGTTTCAAAAATGGTTGTTTTGTTATTTGTTTCTTATTAAAATTTGTTAGAATTCAAATGTTTTTTTTTATTAAAAAAAAACAGTTGAATATTACTTTTATTAAATTCATGATATTGTGTTATTGTGTAATTGTGTAAAATTGATTGTGCAATGAAGCAAATTATTTCGTGCGAGCGTACATATAAAAAATATGGAGAAAACTTTTTGACTTAACTTAACGTTTCTAGTAAATTTCGGCATCAAGTAGCTGCGGAATTTCGGCCTACACAAAGCTTTCATGCGTATTTGAGCTTCGGAGCTTCCGCACGCATCGTGCGGATCGATAAAGAAAAATATCGTCGCGCTCGGATAAGTTTTCGACGAGCGCATCATTAGAAACGAATTCGAGCCGCCACGCACAGACGTCGAAAGGACCAAGCATTGTTTGTGTCGCAGAATCGCAGAAAGAAGCGCAACACAAAAGGGACGCGAAGAAAAGGAAGACCTTCCTGTTTGGATGCGTGTATACGGGATTATAGTGTGCGAGGCTGGGGAACAGATGCGGAAACTTTTCGCGTTGGAGATTTTCATGCGAGCAATGCGACGATTACCGACAATGATGTTATCGTTACGGTTGGGGGTGAAACACAAATTGAATTTAAACTGTTAAATTACAAAATTACATTAACAAAAGTTGAGATTTTTAAAGATTGTTTTATAAACTGGATTATTTTGATTTAATAACAAAATTTTAAAGTTTTTTTTACTAGTATATTGTAGATAAAATTAAAGTTTAGGGGGTTGTTAAGTTGTTACTTTTTGTTTCTTATTTGTTTTCAAAATTTTATTGACAACAATAGAATTCGGAAGACAAAATCAATAAAATTTATTTGTTTTGTTGTTTTTAGATTCAAAACAAAAGAGAATAATATACGAATGTAGAGATTTCTTTTGTTTTGAGATTTTCATGGAACTGTTTATGTTTGAAACAATTGAATATAACTGAAGTTTGATGGCAACATCAACAAAATTATTTATTATTTCTATTTGCTTTGTATAATGACTATACTTTTGTGTTTATTTTGTTTGTTTTTCATTTAAAACAAAATATAATTTCTAGAAAATTAGAGCTTCAGTTTCTTTGTTTTGTGTATTTATTTAGCAATTTTTCTTGCAGACAAATGAAGATTTTTTACTTTAATAAGTACATCGAACAAAATTCGATTGTTTAGGTTTGTTTTATCATTACATAATTAAAATAAAAAGAAAACTATTAAACTGCACGAGTTCAAATAACACCTGTTTTATAAAATTATTTACCAATATTTTCCGAAAACAAATGAAAACAATTCAATTGTTTTAAAACAAAACAAACAAAACAAACTTCTAAAAAAATTATATCTTCTTTTGTTTTGCAAATGCTAGCAACAGTTTGAGTTTGAAACAGTTGAAACATTAAATTTTAAAAACAAAATCAACAAAATTCAATTGTTTTTTCAGACAAACAAAAGAAAATAATCAACAAACACGAAATTTAGTGTTCTCATTTGTTTTGTAGATTTATTTACCAATTTATGCTAAAATAAACAAATTTGAACTCTACAAGCAAAATCAACAAACTTCTATTGTTTTCTTTTTGTATCAAAATCTAACAAACTATAACAATGTTACATTGTCACATAAAAACTTAATGAATCACAACGTCTTCTATACTACTAAAAGTATAAAACTTTACATCTGCAAACCTAAAATCCTTTCATAGCAATGTTTGTCATCCTTCGGTATCTCTTTCGTTTTGTATGAATCCTTCTGCAGTTTCTGCAATTTTCACAAAATTCTCCACCGCTACTAACTTCTCCATCTATGCATACTTTATACGTACCCTCGTCGCGCATCACAAGGACCTTCAAAAGCAAATCTTCTTTTCATACATCACGAAAAGGAAATATGCCAGTGCAATATCCAAATATCCAAAAAGGGCAATTGCATCCTCGGCAGAAGTCTATGTACAAAAGCGTGCACAAAAACCTATTCGACTTGACTTTCCACTGTGGTTTTTCAAGTACCGTACTTGTAAAACTATGGCCAGCAAACACGCCGTGAATAAACAAGCTGCTCGAGCAAGCACAAACGCTCGTGCTTGTTTATTAACTTTTCGAAATGAATCTACGTACATATGAGCAAAGTGTAATATATATTACGGAGTGTAAGTATTCGTTTCACCCTTAGATTCAGTCAAGTCTAGTGTTCAATTTCGCCCCGAGCGAATCTAATACCTTGGCGCGCATTGTGTTTAATCAATGCGGCGAGTGATAAATATTCAATTGCTCTACAACCCAATGGAATACATTGCTTTAGCGGATTATTAATATTTGTTTAGCACCACTAACAACCCACTTGACAACATGTTCTTTTAATGTCTTGTAACTTTAATGAGTTTTTTACATTTAACACAAAGTATTTAATTTTCTTTTTGATTTTAAGATAAAAACAAAAAACAAAGAAAACGAAGATAAAACTTTTATGTGTTTATACCATATTATTTTTTTATTTTCCCCAAACATCTTTTAACTTTGTAGCGTTCTGATTCGTCAAGTTAGTCGAAATTTTTTGGGTCCGGTTCATAAAAGTTGATCTCAGACATTGTATCGTGTATCTTGCGAATTATTAATCGTTTCTGTTTTATTTTCAGGCACGACTTTAAATGTGGCCCAACAGTTTAACGGCTGGGTAAGTTCAACTTTATAAACACGCCATTTTGAATTTAACCTTCAACGTTTTGTACGTCTTTGTCTGCGAATTTTTGATTGCTAAAACACATAAAACAAAAATTGTTTTCAAACAATGGATGTTTTGTGTTGGAAACAATTGAAAATCAATAGATTTTGAGTTGGTAAAAAACAAATGATGTTTGATGTTTTGTTTGATTTTGTTTGAAAACAAATGACAGTCAATAGGTAATTAACAAAGTTGCAGAAAGTTTGAAAAAAAACCAATGATACATAGTTGTTGATATATAAAACAAATGAATATTTAATGCACGCTAGGATGCTAATGTACATATTATTGATGAAATTTATTCATCTCAGTAATTGTAAAACCGTGTTGTAATTTGAAACAATCGACTTTAGCATCTACCAATCTCTGGCGTCTGGAATTCTTGAAGCGAGATTTAAAAAAGTGACACGACTTAATCCGAAATCTTCGACACAGCAACTAACAAAGCTCTCCCAAAAAAAGTGTCACCTAAAAAATGTCAGGCGTTTGGTGTCTTGGTGTCCAATTGCAACAACAAGTTTGATAAGAACTAAATCTAGCCATCTACACTTACACTTAACAGAAAAACTAGGCCAGTAAAAAGTAAAGAAAAAAATAAATAAAGAGCATTTGATTGAGGAGAAATAAGTGTTGTTGTGTGTTGTGCCCTTAGTTGCATTGAGTGAGTAAGAATTTAAGAATCAAGTTTCGGTCACACCCTGAGGCTTGCTGGCTGGCTGTTCGGGCGCCCTTGGCGAAGGACTAAGCTTCACTTTATTTCTACCGTCATCAGACTCGCCAAAGACATGCGACACTGTGTATGCGCTGGCGACACAAAAGACAAGACGTCAAGACGACCCGAAAAAGCAACAACGAGCAAAGGCGCACTGGAGATTAGGCACAGATTAAAATTCATTTTCGTATATACATTCAATGCAAGCAAGCAACTAAAGTTAAAGCTAATATTCTTGTTTTTATCTTTTTATGCGTGCACAAGGCGTCAATATGCATATAATGACTATGACGCCTTCTAGGATTTCAATCCAGTTGACGTACAACACCTTGATATTATTTTTTGGGGTTATTAGAATCATAAGAGGGTTGTGGATGGTAATCTTTATAGAGTCAACTACTTACTACTTAGACAACTAGTTAAATATTTAAAATTAAAATTAATTAGTAAGCATCTAAAGTGCTTCGTTATAATATCAACAAAAATCAATGAGTCCTTGAGAAACAATAGAAGATTCTCTTACAGTTGTGATAAACAGACAACAAGTTACACTAGAAACAATTGAAGACATGTTTTATTAAATTTTATTATAAACAGTTGAAATATAACGACATTCTGTTTGTGTATCAACAAAGTGAACAAAAAATAAAGGAAAAACAATTGATGCTACTTTCATTTTATTGAATTTTGGTGGAAACAAATGAATCTCAACAGAAATTTGGTCGTTACAGAATAATAAATACGTTTTGCTTTTAAAACAAATGAAAATCAACTTAAAACGTTAATGTTTTATTCATTTTTGTTAAAAACAGTTGAAGATTTTAACTACTTTGCTGTAAATTAATAAAAAATCATGATTCCTTGACAAATAATTTAAAAAAAATAAACAAAATCGAAGTTTTCAGAAATTTTTGTGATAAACAGATTTCTTTAAAAACAATTGAAGGCGATGAAGCTTTATTGTATTATGACCAAAAAACAAACAAAAGACATTAACATTTTATTGGATTTTGGCGAAAACAAATGAATCTACACAGACGTTTGGTCGTTAAAGAACAATTATTACGTTCTGTTTTAAAACCATTGAAAAACAACTGAAAATATTAATATTAAAGGTTTATAGATTTTTGTTAAAAAACAAATAAAAAACTCTTGTTAAGATTACCATTTTGTCAATTTCGGTAATAACAAATTAATAGCAAAAGAAGTTTAGATGTTACCGAACAATTATTGTCGTTTTGCTCAAAAACAAATGAAAAATCGTACACCGTAAACTTTAATACCTACTTTATCGACTTCTATTTAAAACAATTGAAAGTCTGCACTACTCACTTGTCAATCAACAAAACTCAATCACTTCTTGACAAGCAAACAAAAAAATAACAAAACAATTGAAAACATTTTCGACGAACACAAAAAATCAGTAACATGTTGTTTGTTTTTAATGATGATATTTTAAATATTTTATGTTTCTAAGGTAACGTATTGTACGTAAATTGCACTTGTAATAATTGAAATGGTTTAATGCCTCTTTGCACAAGCGTAAAGTCGTACAGAGAAGAGCAAACAAGAGGGCAGTCGTTAATGGCGCATCATTAACCTTATCAACGATCATTAAATCTATCTGATGCTAACTTGGGTTTGGGTACTAGCAACACCCTCGCCCTCAACAATGCACCGAGACCTTCCGCCACTCAAAGCACACACCGAATTCAAAGCTTTGCTAAACTAATTGGCACAATCCTTTTAAATATATACAAACATATATTTCGCATTAAAACATCAAAACACGAGACACAACAAGGGAAGTCCTGCGTCCTGCCACACAGTCACTTAAATTTTTTATCTACAAGCTTTACATTTTTTACTAGGATTATAACCTAAAAAAAAGTAATCATAGTTTTCAACTTTAAAGTAATGAGAATTTAAAGTTAGGTTCACAAAAAACTGTAATCGCTTGTGTTTGGCGTAAAAGTTTAACTCATTCAAGCGGTGTTTGTCCTTTGAGCTGGAACAACTCAAAAACTGAATATAGATGAAACTTATTTACTTTCCTAGTTTGCGGTATCGGCACCTTTAAGGGATTTTCCATTTTTGGCTCCATGCTGTCTCAGACTAAAATTATCCTTAAGAATATGTTAAAATCGGTAATACTGTCGGTGTTTGGTCGTCAATGTGATCAGTACTCATCCTCGCACGCTTGATGTTTTTAACACAAAAGTTTTGGTCATGTGAGTGACGACAACTCGACGAAAGCCATCACAATCATCACAAAAGGATGATAGTTAACGGTATTTTACTGTGGGTGGTTAAGGGCGGTTTGTACGCAAAGACATTTTCTGTCAATACACACCGCGTGTAGATTAGAAATATGTCAAACAATTGACAAACACCGACAAAGTAGTTTTCTTGGCATCAATCAACAAACAAATCTTCAATTGTTTTCTCAGAAGTTTTGTTTTATTATCGTTTGTTTTTTTTATAAAATAAAATAAATCAATGAACTCAACTTTTGTTTTGAGTATAAAACAAAAAACAATAATGTTGGGCAAAAAATCTAGTGATGTGAAACTAAGAGTTGATAACCTTAAAATTATTCATAGACCATCATCGCGTTGTTATCCAACTACTTGCTGAAGATGTGCGTGCATTGCGCACTGACGAAACAATAAACATCAACGCACGCTTCGCCTAATAGAATTGTCTCGTTTTAGGGTTTTTTCAAGGGTCGTTACTTATCGATGTTAGTTTTCGATGGCCCACAATGAGAATAATCCGTTTACATACTGGACGAGTCAGAAAACTGTCCAAACTTTATCAAAACTTCAAATTATTAATATTATTTCGATTTTTTAAGGTTAAAACACAGTAATTGTAAATTTATTTGTTTGAATTTAACAAATTTTGTTGATAGAAATCATTTGTTTTAAATGTTTACTTTATGAATCATACTGTATGTTACGAAAACATATAAGCTGTAAAGGGGGGCACGAAAGTAGCGTGGTAATAGCACACCAGGGTTTAATTCGAGGGGTGGTTGCAATCGCAGCATGTGCGACTCAATAAATCCGAGCATAGTGTTAACGTGTGTATGATAAAGATAGATGTATAAGGGTATGCGTTTTCCGTATTCAGACATGCAGTGTTTTGCAAGATAAGCACCCCAAACTTTTGCGCGGTGAAGATAAGTGAGTGAGCAATTTGTGATTTTGTGTTCTTGGAGTGTGGTATGAACAAAAAATTTCAAGTTAGCAATGATTTCATTTGTTTTTGGTTCAAAAAAACAAAAAACAAATGCAGTTGATTTTATGTATTGATAAACAAGTCACTAATATCGGTTGTGGATATTGTTTTTAGTTGTGTACAAAACAATTGAGTGAGGTTTGTGTTTTCATGGATTGTATGATTTGATTGCAGTTGCAATCCAGAAAGCGAATTGTCATTCCCGGGTTTTGGTGCGTCTTGTGGCAGTGGTTCAACAGCAGGTATGGCGTATCTAAAATCAGCTCCTTATCCCGTGCCTGGATTAGGATTGCATGGACTGCCCGTGGATTCTTTGCACGGCACAATGGGTTACCCCGGAGGTAAATATTCACATTCGTGGTACATGGGTATGTACCATCTCTCGTCATGTGTTCCTACAATACTCGTACATTTCTTTTATTTGTATTCTTAAGCTTTATTCTTCTACGTAATAATAAATCAAAATTTAATTTGAGTTGTGAGTGAGTTTACTTTGAAATATTAACGCTCGCGGCGCTTTAATTATGTTAACAACAACGCAATAAGAATGTTTACCTTTTACTGTTTGCTATTCTTAAAATTCAATTCGTTGATGGATGTGTATCACAGCTCTGTGTTTTCAAGAGAGAGATTTGTTTAATCCTTGCGTTTCTGTTTTGGTTTTGTCTCCAGGTAACCAAAGGAAGCAGCGCAGGGAACGAACGACATTCACTCGTGCACAATTGGATATACTCGAGGCGCTTTTCGGCAAGACTCGTTATCCGGATATTTTTATGAGGGAAGAAGTCGCTTTGAAAATTAATTTGCCCGAGTCCAGAGTTCAAGTAAGTCGTTGAAATTAATTTGACAAAAAACACGGTGGTCTTAAATGATGTAAATGACAATACAACTTACAAGGTTATGTAAGGTTTAAGGTTTATAACCTTAAATGTGATTTTTCGTTGGAGTAATTTAACTCGTGACTTTGTTACAAATTTAACCTATCAATATATCAAGTCACACAGTTTGTAAAGGCTTCCAAAGGGCATGAGACGTGTGCCAACAATAAAACGAACCAACCGGGAGTGCGTGTACATGCTCAATGAGACCGCGGGAGCAATGTGCAAAGAGCAACCAACAACACACAATAAATTACTAACGACCATTAGAAAGCGATTCTTATTTCGGGGCCGAGGCGTTCAATGGAAAGTTGTTAGGCTCTCAGCGCGATGCGGAGGCACGTCGCACCTCCGGGTCTTTGTCGAGCGAATTAGGGGGCGGCCGGAATACGCACATACAATATATACACACTAACAAAACAACCCCTAGTGTAATAAAATAAATATAAATCACGAGCAATACGTACTTGAGCTTAACATTACTTTACATAACCACATTGACTTCAATTACTCTGATAACAGCAATAACTATAATTATATGTATAATACTCACAATTACTTACTTTTAAAGCTAGTTTTAATAAATTTATTTTGAGTTTAAACTCAAAAAATAAATAAAAGTCGAGGAAACTTAAACTACTGAAAAGTTGTAGAGTGTAAAGTGTAAACTGTAAAGTCTGCAACACTGTGAAAATGTAAAAAAAGTGAAAACTTTAAAGTGCAAAGTATCATCACGCGAATATATATGGATGGGGTTTCTTTAGTCGATAGAGGTGATATCGATTGTGTCTGTTTCGTATTCAGTGTTTTAACGAAACAAAACACTCAACAAACTGCTGAATAACGAAATAATTTAACGGTTCAACGTTTTTTTAACGTTTCAAGTTTTAGGTTAAATTTTTCTGGTCGAAAACTGGTAAATTTAATATTTTTATTACGTTAACAGACGCTGTAACGCCATCTGTTAGTCATATTTGGAATTTGAAAGTCTGAAAAAGTTAAACTAAATAGTTTTGTTTTTGGTATTATGACCAAACTAGACACGTAATAAGCACGCAATACATTAATGAGTTCGAAAGTCATACAATTCATTATTTTAATAAAAAAAACAAAAATAAAGTCTTTATGACACTAACATACGCTGTAACGCCATCTGGTTGTAACATTTTAACCATTGTTTTGGTCACGCTGTTATAACTGAACAAAACACAAATTAAATTTACTTTTATTATTTCTATGTTTCATAGTTTTAAAAGCTACATATTTGAGTGAAAACTGAACATTTCTTACTTGATTTTCCATTGAATGGCCATCTGTTAGTTAAAACTAAAACTAAATTTCCAGTCTTATCACCACTGATCACCACTTAGCACTGACAAACAGAACATTTTGATTGTGAGGTTATGAGTTATTAAATCCTTTATTCACGTATCAAATAAGTGAAATAAGTTTGTGTTGTATGTATATTATTCCGTGGTTAATGAAATTTTGCGATATAAATGTTTATTCTTCATGTACCTGTATGTTTATGATCTAGGTGTGGTTCAAAAACAGAAGAGCCAAGTGTAGGCAGCAACAGAAACAACATAATCAAC
>JARJDS010036952.1:0-22741 GCA_030264155.1 Atheta pasadenae | reverse complement strand
TTTCATTATTATTTGACTTTTAAAAAATATTTGAACATATTAAGTTTCATTAAAATATAGAATTTGAAAAGCGCGCCAACCAGAAAACTTATCGCTTTTGCCGCCTGTGGCGCTGATACTGGTACTAAATTTTAACATAGGAGTGCGCGATCTATATAGTTATTTATCTATGCCTCCAGATGTCGCTGTACTCTCGACACAAATTTATATAGTTCAATTTTCATAAGAAGAGATTCTTGACACATTTTTGACAGTAGAAGGGAATATGTCAGAACACGTCAGAATAAGTGGAAACAAGAATATTTTACGCAATGTTCCCATTGTTATTCTTGAATTACAACTATAATCAATCATTGTTGTCGTGTATTTGCAAAATACTATATCTACTATTGTTGAGGATTGTAAAAATTAAATCGTAAAGAAGACCAAATTTAATTTATTGAACAAAACCCATCTGAAACTATCCCAAAGCAACCAAACGTGTCAAAACTTTAAGCTGTTAAGCTGTTTATTACTTTTTTTATTGCTTTTCATAATAAGAACCGTGACAAGCACTATAGTCTTAAATGACATTAACAAATTTATTTATAAACAATTATTTGAAAGGTTTTTTAGGTTATATAAAGTAAAACTTCTGTAGAACAAAAACAAATCCAATGAAAATAAAATTATTTAAGTGATTTTTTAACTGAAAAATTAGTTAATGAGTCTAAACATTTTTTGCGGATTTTCCATTAGCCATTAGCAAATGAACAAAGCGTAATTCTGTCGCGCGTACTGATGATGACTGATTGCATGATTACCACGAGTCGTGTAATGAAAAAAATCAACAGAGATCATCGAATAAACCAGAATATACTAAGCAATGAGCACGATGATGTTCCACTGTGTTCCACTCACACCAAATAAAAGTAGCAGGTAGTTTTTATTCGAAGAAACGACCTTCCAAACCATTCCAAGCTTATCCGCATCGTTAATAGCAAGCCGCTTTCCCATGCCGCAATGTTTAGTTCAGTTTAGTTGAAGTTCGTGGTCGGTTGGTGCCGCATGTGAGGCGGCCGAAATTCCCACATTTCTAAAAATTCACAAGTGATTTAAGTCACCAAACTACAAACTTAACACAGACCCAGACAGAAATTATTTAAATGTTTTAAATAATAAAACAAACATAAACACAATGACAAAGTTAACTAACGATGTTAAATTTATAGTTGTGGTCATTGTTTTAATGAACTTTACATTAATCAACAGTGATTTAGTGCCACTCCCACGCAATTATGATGATTTCAATCAATTCCTCGACAATGATTTTGCTTCGTTTCCCAAGTGTTGTCCTTTGGATTCTTCCTTACTCGTAACTGACTACGGTTTGAATTGTACCACTCGTGAGATACTTTCGGAACATTTTCAAATTTACGCGTCGATTATCGCGACAAACGAATCGAATTTTTTGGATTCGTGCGAAAATATTGAGTGCGTTGATTTTTTAAAGAACGAAACGGAATGGCATTTGGCTCGCATGTTTAATTGTGACGTGAAGACGATTTACAAAAAATATCTTGATTTTCCCAAGTGTTGTCCTTATGATTTTCTATACAATCACGAGACGTATTCCTGTGTGCCACATAATCGAACGGTGTATGAGTTTGGGCAGTCGTTACAAGTGATTAATGTTAGTTTACCGCATTGTCCTTCGAGGGATTATGCCACCACTGATTTTCAGGATGAATTTGTTGTTAATACTGACAAAAGTGTTACTTTGGCGAACGGTAGACGGTTTGTTAATGGAAGATTTTGTATTGATAACAATTACCAAACTGGCAAGAATATGATTAGAGGCTGTTTGGAGTTTGAGGAAGCTTGCGTGAAGATGAAGAGGAGATGTATTACGAAATGTTGTAGAGATGGTGAAGCTTATAAAAGGGTAGGGAATAAACCGATTTGTCTACCGGAGTATACGTTGCCGTTTAATGTATCGGGACAGAAAGGGTTTGATGATTCAGGTAAATAACTAAATAAAACAAAACACAACAAACAAGCAAAAAACAAGACACAAACAAACAAACAAAACACCAAATAAAACAAATTTAAATTAAAAACAAAACACAAAAAACTTTGTATTCTGTCATAACCAGATTACTTTCTTAACATTATAAATTATTTGTATAGTTTGAGATTGTTTATCACACTGTCTGTACTAATTTTAATTTTTTTAAACAAAATAAAAAAACTAACAGGATTATTTTACGTCATCGCAATTGTAAACATTATTTATGAGTATGATTGCAAAAAAACTTAATTCCTGTTCTACAACATAATAATTTGTGTCACATAAACAAAAACGCGATTGTTTGTTTATTGTGGCCTGTAATTTCGACGAACAATAACAGTTTTTGTTTTTATTTGCATTTGTTTTATTGCATGGTGTGTTTTGTTTGAAAAGAAAAAGTAAATAAATTTTGTTTCAGATAATGAGTATGGAATCGTGCATGGGGCTTCTGGTGTAAGATACTTGGACGAACAACGAATTGTTTATCACGTCGATGGCGCAGGAACCGTGTTCGTTTATGACATGTACGAAAAATGGAAACAATATACCGCTCGAGATCAATTTTACTGCGTTGACAATTGGAAAGGAGAGCTGTATACATTTTTGTTTGTTCGGCCCAATACGAACGATGCGTTCAAACCACTCAAATTCCAAATTGGTGGTATTGTTCTAGCACTTTCGTGCGTGTTTCTTTTGCTAACAATCATCTGCTATTTGTTCCTGCCGGAAATGCAGAACGTGCATGGCAGACTGATTTTGTTTTTCTGCATTTTCATGTTCTTTGCTTGTAGTGCGTTGTGTTTCGCACAATTGTACGGACCTCATTTGCCGGTGGTGTATTGTGCTGCTTTAGGTAAGTTGTAATTAATATTTTAATTTAATTAGTCATAGATTTTAAGTGTAGGTATACAAATCATACAGAAAACAAACTTGAAAACTTTTAAAACAAAAGAGAAACAAAAATAAACAAACAAACAATCAAGCAAGCTAAACTCACAAATAAAACAAAAACAAAACAATGAAAACACAAACAACATGGAAAAAAAACAACAACGAAACTAATAAAACAAAAATTAATTTAAAAACTAAACGAAAATACGTGCTTTGTATAAAAAATAAGCTTTCAATATTGATTCCCACTATTTAAAAATAAATCTAAATCAATCACATCAGACACATCGTTCTAAAAAAAAAACGTTTCTAACCTTAATAAACAAATTTTGTTTATAAATCGATTCGATAAAATAATTTTAATGTATCCAGAAAAATATTTTGGTGCTTCTAATTTCTTTTTGTGCGTCAAATTGCGTAATTTATAATCAAATTGGCATTAAATCTGATTGATATGAGTTCTATTTTTAATGCTTTCCAGGTTTTACCATCATCTTCACATTCTTGGCTGCGTTCGCGTGGATGAACGTCATTTGTTTTGACATGTGGATGGCTTTCGGGTAAGTGGATAAAGAAAAATCACTTCAAATGTTTCGAAACAATAATCCCACGTCAATAGACGGACATTTCCTTTTTAAACTTAAGAGAAACTTAAGATAAACTAAAATTTGTTTATTTTCGAATTAATCACGGCCTACAAACCGGTCTAGGTTTTGAGTGGTTTGCGAGCAATACGTAGTTTTAAATTATTTTGCGTTCCAGAAATACATTGTTTACGTTTTGATTGTTTTAAGTGAATAACAGACGCAAAAAAAGATAATTGCGCGCATATATTATATTGTTTTAAATTTCAGCGAGTTACGAAAATAAACGCGAGATGGCGCTATAGGGAATACGTATAAAAAAATTTGACATTTTTTGACATTTGACATTAATATTTAAGATAAATACAAAAGTTGATTAGTTTATTATTATTTTATTAACAATTATTAAGTTTTCATTTTGATAAATTAAAAAAACAATGTTTTTGGTATGAATTTAACGTAAAATGGCATTGCGTACTAATTTTGATAGAGTTTATAACCTCAAAAAGGTAAATAATTTTATACTTAATTATTTCTTAGGTAAAACCACAAGAAAATGTCATTAAACTTGTTTCACTTACTATATTTCATAACATTCTTGGTTATTAGCGTAAAAAGAAGTGAATGTTATAAATTTACAACAAAAATAACAAAAAGTGTCTATGAATGGTTTATTGTGGTCACACAAGTGTGTATTTTCCACTTGCTTGTGTACGTCGTGTACTAATATTAACATTTAATAACGCGCTTGATTGTTATTGGTTATGAAACCGGTTGAAACAAATTGTTAGTTTCCATACCTTGGGATTGCACACTACTTAAAGTTTTTTTGTCCAGCAGAAAGTGTATTATTACGTATTATGTACGAATGTACAGATTTGCATGTTAGAATTGTATTCATTCACTAACATTAACACAACACACGCAAAGACTGTTTGGTTTAACTACACAAACAACATGAAATTAGTTCCGGGTTTAGTTTTTTTTGTTTATTAGTTCTATTATTGTTAATAAATTATTTTTGTGTACACATAATCATTAGACAACTTTTGGACACTTTTTGTTGTTTTTTTTAAATATTATTTGAGGTTAAAATGTTTCAGAACCTACAAAAATTACGTTTGGCTAAATAATTTTTAGGTTAACGTATGACAAATAGTTTATTTATAAAAATTTGTGAAATATTTACTTCATATTTACACATTTTATGTGATAATTTATTTAAAACTTTATTAATTTCTTGTGAATTAGTGTGGTTATGTTAGTAATCTATTAGCATAATCCCTGAAATGTGCTGCTGGTGACGAATTATGATTTGAATAAAGGTGCGATTGTCAGTATTGCCGAGCATTCAACATTTCATCATGATGTTTACTCATGAATATTCATTTTTTTGATTAACCAACGACATAATTTGCTTAATTTAGGTAATTGTGTGATGCAGCAATAGGTACTTGCCTATTTATAACCTTAGGGAATTTATTTATAGGTTATACGTGTGGATTAGTCGTCGCGCATATTATTCAGATTAAAGATTAATGGTTAACTAATGGAAATTTTGTTTCGGTTGCGGCAATTACGCAATTACTGTTTTAAGTTATTCGGTTTTGAATCAAAGCAGATATCATCATGTGACAGATTCTGTTTCATTTCAACGAAATACACAACTTTGATCTTAAACGTTTTAGGTTAGGAGATACATAAATGATGCATAAAGTTCATTTTTACCAGAAATTGAATGTTTTCAGTTAAAAAATGTAATGTTTTACGAATTAGGCATTAAATTAATTGCATAAACCAAGAATACAACGTCGTAATTGGAATTTTAGTAAAATAATCACAATATTAGGTTATTATAGGTTAGAAAATAAAAGAATTTTTACAGTTTTCTTCTTTCACAAAATTTAAGTTGGAATTTATGTAAACTAAACTTTCAGATCTAAATTTCTAAACATTTTAATATTGTAACATTCTACACGTTAATGATTTACCAGTGATCCCATAAAATCGTGTTTCACGAAGCATAAAAACATCACACTAAAAATCACCGTCCTTGCTTGTAAAAGAAAACTGTAACAAACATAAATATCTAACATTATAGAGGTGTTAAGTTAGCTGAAAGTGTAGGCGTCGATTTATTGTAAACAGGCGCAAATTAATCCCTAAATTCGTCTATTTTCATTTAAATTTCTATTTTCTATTTTTATATTCACTTTATCATCTAAATATCTAAAAATATAAAAATAGTGTTACTGTAACTTCACAAACAACCGTTATTTATACTTGTATCAGTAATAAACAAGTTCATTCGACCGAAACACAATTAAAAAACAATCGAGATTATGTTTAACGAGTGTGTAATACGTTAAGAGGTATTATTAACACGCCGTTCTTTATTTGATGTGTTTTTTGCCCTGTTTGGATTAGTCTCGCGCAGGATAAACAAACAATACAAGTGGCACTTATTTGTAACTGAACCTAGCATCATAACACCAAATTAATGTGTGTTTAATTAATATTGGTTGTGTTCGGATGCTGCAGACATAACACAAAATAAACAACTGTCTTCGCGAACGTAAACACTGGGAACTGTAAACGTCGGAATTGGGCTCGAATTCAATTCGAGCAAATATTAGTTAGGTTAAGAAAGCAATTTACGAGCGAACGAAAGTTGTAGGTCTTGTTTTAAGGGCGCCGCCAATGATAATCATAATTAGCTTGTAATCTATGGCTATTAACGTAAAGGAAATGTCAATTACTTGTAGAATAAACGTGAAATTAACGCAAATTAAATGTGAAAGCAAGGTATCTCTTTACAAGTTAATTTTACTAATGAATTAAGGTGATAAATGACATTGAGGTTATGTTATGGGATAATTTAGATTGTAATTAATTTTAATGAGTATAAGAATTAAAAATATCTAATATTTGAAATATTTTTTAGGACTATGAGAGTTTTAAATCTCAATAACAAACGTAAAGATTTAAAGAAATTATTATGGTACAATCTTTACGCTACTGGTATTCCAATTTTCATCTGTGGCTTTGCTGTTATTGTCTATCTCACAAGATGTTTTCCTGAAGCATTCATTCCACATGTTGGGGAACATAAATGTTTCTTTGATAAAAGTAAGTTTGAATTGATTGGAATTTAAAATACTTGAATTAATATATAATTTTTGTTTTGAACTTACAGCTGTTAATACCTACGACAGTTGGGTGTACTTTGTTTTACCACAATTCACAATGATCATTATTAATCTGGTATTCTTCATTAAAACATCAAAGTATTGCTATAAAGTTAAAAACGAAATTCAAAAAATGCGTGGCGCTGTTGGGGAAAATAAAGAAGCAAAACAACGGAAATTCAACGACGATAAAGAGAAGTATGTGTGGTTGCATACAATAACGATCACATTACTATTTATTTGATTTTGTTTGGCTTCCAGACTCTTGATGCTTTTTAAATTATTCCTGGTTATGGGCATACCATGGACGTTCGAAGTGATAACTACAGTGTTTCCTTTTACAAACAGTCCCACTATGCGAATCATTGAAACTTGTTTGGATTGTTTAAATGCAGGACAAGGTAATAAATATTTGTTCACATTTTGAGGTTATAAATTTAAACCAGCATGATTTTTTTGTTGTTTTTTTAGGAATTATTATCTTTTGTATATTTATATTAAAGAAAAAAGTTTGGATATCAATCAAGACACGTTTGGGAATGGTACCAATGCGTCGTGTGTCTGAATTAAGTACAGGTATTACCAATGATATTACATCAGGTAATGGAAGTAGTAATGGGAATAGTACTCGCAGAAGTGGCAAAGAATATGGGCACAATCGCTGTTATGATTAATCAAATCACTTGTTTGGAACTAATCTAGATTAGTATTGAATTGCTTTGTTTAACTTTACTTAGGAAGCACTCTGCACTTTGTTAATCGTCTTTGTGTCAATGTGGTCATTTGGTTGATGTGGTTTTGCATGGTGTTGTAGTTGATAACCATTTAATGTTTCAATAAGTTTTAAAAACATTTTAGGTTTGTTCCAGTTCATGCAGAGGTTGTATGATATGACAATTGCAAAACACAGGGTTGTTGTTATTTCACATAAAAGTTAATAACAAAATTAGTTATACTGAAAATTTTAAAACCTACTTGTTTTAATAATCCAGTGATTTTAATGTGCCATTATTAGGTTAACTAAGTTTTTCTGTATAGTATAAGTTTTTTTTTGTAATATGTAATGTTTGTAATTTGTTATTTTGATGATAATAAATGTTGTAAAACGCTAACAACCTTCTATATTATTAAAAAATGTATTTATTTTGTGTTTATTATAAATATTGTATTTTGGCTTAGTATCTTGTCACAATCTTATCCAAATTTAACACACGAAACATCCTCAAAGTATTTTATTTTGGCTTTCAAAGTTGGGCAATACTTTCGAAATTTTAAAATTACGTTATAGAAAATTGCTCGTATCTCCTCACAATCTTATCTAAATTTAACGTTCTAATTTTTCAATAATAGTTAAAGAATTGCTTTTTAACGTACGCCCAAATTTACCACACAAAACATCCCCAAAGTATTTTATTTAGCCCTTCAAAATTAGACAATTTACTGATGAATCATTAAAATTCAAACATTTAAACGTTGTGTATGTGTAGTTGCCTACGATAAATTCGCATTTTACTTAAAAATTCTTCAAAAAATTAAATTGTCATAATCAACAAAGACGTTACATTAAACCAATAAACAAAACCTTTTCATACGTGTTTAGTAAAAACTATTACACCACTCCGATAACATTGTTTCCAATGCATTGCAAAACATGTTCTGCATTCCAAACATAACCAATGTTTTAAATACTTTAAATGTCTAACACAAAAAACGTTAACAAACGTTAGTAAATCAGTAAACTAACGCACGCAACGTGTCCATAACTAAAACTAGTTGCAGGATTCAATACAATATCGATGTGGTTTCGATCTCCTTAGACATGCGCTAACCGCCTGCAACATTTTCTTCTTATTTTTATCAAACGCGCATTTCACTGCTGAAAAACCAGCTGAAAGCACTCCAATAGAACACGTTTGTTAACGCGAATAACTTCAGAAACTCATAAAAACCCACCGCATAAAATTATTTAGTGCATCAGTAGTGATTCAGTAATGATTTCAAGAACATTACCAAACTAACCAATAAATTTAAACAAAAACAACATGAAAAACTTATTTAAACTAATATATAATAACATAATTTACGCAATAATAATAATTGTACTTAACCAAAGTGATAATGTGTTAGGTAAAATTAATTACAACCAATTTTTGGATCAAAACTTTGCGCATTTACCAAAATGTTGCGCACACGACGCCGCGTTAGAAATAACAAACACAACAACGTTGTGTTCGTCAGACAAAATCAAATTTACACATTTCGACATTTCAAGCACGAAAATTGCGAATTACAAAACCGAATTTAGTAATAACTGCGACAATGTGACGTGTATTGATTTTATTTCAAACGAAAACTTAAACTGGAGTTTGGTTATGATGCAAAACTGTAAAATAAAAACAGAATTTACGAATTATTCAGCGTTTCCAAAGTGTTGTCCGAAAAATTACGAGTACAATACAATAAATCATACGTGTAACAAACAATCGGATGAAATTTATACGTTTGATAATCAGTTACAAGTGATTAATGTGAGTTTAACGCAGTGTGGTAAAGAATTAGCGATAATTGAGTTCCAAGATGCTTTTATTATCAATGATAACGATAAAAGTGTTAATGTTCATCAATATACAATTCCGTACACTTCGTATTGTATTGATAAAAATATAAACACAAACAAACAGATTTTGAAAGCGTGTCTTTCGCCTGAAGAAGTTTGTGGTAAATTAAAGAAACGATGCATAAAGAAATGTTGCCCCGATGGAGAAGTCTACATGAAGCGTAACAAAAAAGGATCTTGTGTTCCGTATTTCACAGCTAGTTTTAATGTTTCACAAAATCCTAGGTTTAAACAATCAGGTACATAACCTAAAAATTATGATACAAAGCTAAAGTGAGGTTATGTTCACGTTGTTGGGTGTTTAATGTTTCAGATAATGATTATGGTATTTTGTTGGCAACACCCGGTAAGAAATACATCGCAAAAAAAGAACATGAGTTCTTTATTGATGAGTTAGGTATTTTTCATACGTTGAACAATGATGAATGGTTGATTTTAAGTCCTGTTGATGCGTATTATTGTATTGATAGTTTTCTGACTCCTCAAAACGAATTGGAGTCTTTAATTTTTTTGAAAGAGACGGATAATGATATTAATAAATATCAACATTTGAAGTATTACATTCAAGGCATTATTATTGCCGTATCGTCGTTGTTTATGTTTGCTACGACTTTGTGTTATCTGTTCGTGCCGGTGCTGCAGAATGTTCATGGGCGATGCATTTTGATGTATTCGATTATTATGACAATTGGTTTTGGTTTATTGTGTTATGTGCAAGTGACACCACCACATTCAAATGACACTGTTTGTGTTACACTTGGTAAGTTTTTTATTGGAAAATTTTAGTTTATAAACATAACTTTTTATTTTAATGATATTGTTTAAACTATTAAAGATAATAATTTGATTCAAAAACAGACGTATAGGTAGATAAATTATCTATAGTTTTTGTTTAAACAATATTTTTGTGGTAATTTTTATCTTGGGGGAATTTTGAGTTAAAGTTGCATTTTGTATTTTTCCTTCAAGATTTACAAGAAAAAACATAAGTTTTTATTTTGTTAATAATTTTTAAACTATTAAAGATAACAATTTGATTCAAAAACAGTCTTATAGATAAATAAATTATCTATAGTTTTTCTTTAAACAATACTTTTGTACTAATTTTTATCTTAAAGAAATTTTAAGTTAAAGTTGATTTTTGTTTTTTTCCTCAAAATGTATATAAAAAAAAACATAAGTTTTTATTTTGTTAATATTTTGTAAACTATTAAAGATAAAAATTTAATTCAAAAACAGTCTTATAGATAAATAAATTATCTACAATTTTTATTCAAACAATACTTTTGTACTAATTTTTATCTTAAAGAAATTTTAAGTCAAAGTTGACTTTTGTTTTTAACCTCAAACTTTATACCTAAAAACTAAGGTTATTATTTTGTCGATAATTTTTAAACTTTTAAAGATAACAATTTGATTAAAAAACCATTTTATAGATAAATAAATTATCTATAATTTTGATCTAAACAATACTTTTATGCTAATTTTTATCTAAAAGAAATTTTAAGTTAAAGTTGACTTTTGTTTTTAACCTCAAAATGTATACCAAAAAAACATACGTTTTTATTTTGTTAATATTTTTTATACTAATTAAGTTAAAAATATGATTTAAAAATATTCTTAAAGACAGATAAATTATCTACAACCTTGTTTAAACAATTTCTTTTTTTAAAATATTTATCATAGAATAAAATGATGTTAAAGTTTAATTTAGTTCTTGTCCAAAAAAATATAAACAAAAAAATAATTTCTTAGCTTTTAGTGAATTTTTAATAAAGTTAAGTGAATGTTTTGTTTATAATTTAAAATTAGATTAATAATAGTTTATAGTACTGAAATATTGAAAGCTATAAATCGTTCAATTCACGCGTTATAAATAAATGATTAATAAATCAACTTAGAATCATAACAGTTTCAACACTTTCATTTGTAAAATTTAAACATTTTTCTAACATTTAATCAATTATTACGGTTTTATCGCTAATTAATAACGTAATCCTAACATAATAACATCATAATAATAATATTTAGAAACAATAACAAGTTGTCATTGTTTGTTTTGTAGGTTTTTCAATTGTTTTTACATTTCTTGGTGGATTCGCTTGGATGAATGTCATTTGTTTTGATATGTGGATTGCATTCGGGTAAGTAAACTTAATTAATTATCGTTTATTCATTAATTATATAGCAAATATTAAAAAAATTGCGATTATATTACAAAATTTAATTTTTTAATGAATATTCGTAATTTAATCTTTAGTAATTAACACTAAAATGATTAATTTCTTAGTAAAATGTTAAAATTTACTTAAAATAATTAATTCATTGTTTACTTAGCTTGTTTTTTTCATGGAACCTGCGTTTATCAAGTCACCATTAATAAAAAATGCTAAAATTCTTAGAAAGTTGTAAATTTAATCTGAAGATAATTTCTATTTGTAGTACATAAATGTAATAAAGTTCAAGTGTTTGTTATCGTTTATGTGCTTGTGTTTTACCGGCAAACATTTACGAAATTGGCAATATGTCTCAGTCCAACAAAATGAATTTTATTACGTCATTGTAGTTTGTTACGTCAACGCACATACAAGATAATACGATAATACAAATACGTCATCAATATCAGTCCTTTATTGAAAGAAGGATACATTTGTTTAACCTACTTGCATGTGTAACTCAAATATTACGAGTTATTTTGATTTAAAATTAAAAAACATGTAAAATTTTAAGGTTAAATTAATTTTATTATTTATGGCTCAAAATTATCGGTTAAAAAACCAAATGTGTCTTTATGAAGTAGCTTTACCCCTTAAATATTAAGTTTTGTTTCAGTTTCATTTGTTTTAATTGCGATAAAGTAAACTATGATGTGTTTAATTTTTCAGAACTGTGAAAACATCTCATCTTAAAACAAACAAAAAAGATCTAAAGAAGTTTATTTATTATAACATTTATGGATGGGGAGTTCCAATTACTATATGCGGATTTGCGTTAATAGTGTTTTTGACAAAATGTTTGCCAAACAAATTTATCCCACACATTGGCACTTATTCTTGCTATTTTGACAATCGTAAGTTTAATTTTTATTCATTTTATTCAATTTTGTGATGAAAAATTAAAGATTTTGAGGGTAAATATCTTTTCTTATTTCAGGAGATGAAAACTACGACTTTGTGTTATATTTTCTTGGTCCACAAGCTTTGATGCAATTAATAAATGTCATCTTATTCATTAAAACAGCATGTTATTGCTACAAAGTGAAAAACGAAATCCAGAAAATGCAAAATGTGTCAGCGTCCGGCAACAAAGCAAAACGGAAAAGGTTTCTTGATGATAAAGAGACGTAATAATAAATTCAATTACTCATTAAATCATTCACTAAAATTATTAATGAATTTTTTTTGTATTTATAATTTTAGGTTAGGAATGTTACTAAAAATATTTATGGTAATGGGAATACCATGGACTTTTGAATTTATTTCAACATGTATATCGCTTCATGACACATCAACAACTATTATTATTGAAGCGATTGGTGATTACATTAACGCTGCACAAGGTTTGTTTATATCATTTCAAATTCTGTAATTTATTTTATTAATTAATTATTTTAGGAATTATAATATTTTGTATTCTGGTTTTAAAACAACGCGTTTATCTGTCCTTGAAAGGACGTTTAGGACTTGGTCCTGTACCTAACACCACAATATACAACACAAGCACAACAAATATTTCAAGGAATAAACATTCGCAATTAAATGGCTGCAGTGCAAACAAAAACGTTTCTATTATATCCAATATGTAATTTAAGTTTAAATTTCGAGAGAAGCTAAGAGACTTCAAACATTTTAATTAGTTTAACATACATGTTTAATGTTTCAAGATTCATTCGATTAAATATGACATATGTGTAACACATTTAATGTTAATGTTGTAATTCACAATCTGAATGTGTGATATTTGTTAGTTCTTTCTTAGTTATTTGTTGAAGTTAGAAATTGTAATGTGGTTTATGAAATAAGATCTTGAAGATGTAAACAAATTGTTACAATTGTATGTTTTATAAAAAAATGGAAAAATGAATGAGACCCTCTCTATGACAATTAAATTTGTAATTGTTTTTTTACCATTGTTTATGTTTAAAAGTGACATATGTTCGTAAAACAATACAAACCATAGCAATTTATAAGATAAATAAGTAAATAAAATTGGACTTACCAGATGATGCAATCAAACAGCTTTTAAACTAACATTTTGTGTTTATATGTTTATAAGTTATGTAAAAGTTTGATTAGTTAAACACGATACTGTCACAAATAAATGTGCAGAAATTGCTGCCATTCCCAATCCAGTGGTGTGATCAGTACAATAATAATCACTTGAACCAATTAAATTCATACTTCTTCTTGTCTTCTTAATTTCTTTAGAAATACCAAAACATCCATTAGGTTGTTGCCAGTTTATTAAATGTTTTTCTCCATTAACCAAAAAATTGATGTCAAAATAATTCTCAAGACCACACAAGACAACTGCAATGAAACAAATGAATTGAATTAAATGAAACAAAAAATGATTGAAATATTAATTAAATCAGAATAATAAATGTACAAACCATGTTCTAAATATAAATCTATATTTTGTGTATTTGTTCCCAATAATATTGTAGCAGCTTCTTTCAACATTAAATGACATAACCTCTTTGTTAAACTGTTTACTTGTTTATTACTTGTACTCCATACTCTAACATACCCAAAACGTTTATTTATTTGTCGAATTAATAAATAATGACTTAATGGATATCCATTAATGTCTTTTGGTTGTAAGCTTCCATCAATAATACTTTGACAAAAAGTTATGTGTAGATTTTGTTGCTTCGGATCCAAGATTGGGCAGTTTATTAATTTTATGTTGTGAAGTATAACACAAAGACAATTATTACTTGTTATTATGTTAGAATGGTTTATATAGTGTGCTGTTTTTGACTTTTGGATTTTATTTTGTGTAGTTTTGTTTAGATATGGTTGAATTTGCAAAAAAGTAATTTGTTGTTTTTGTTTTTGGTTAGTTTTAATCCATAATTTAGGTTTTAGTATAGATATGTCTACAATTAACACACAATTATTATATATTATTGTTGATTAACTAATATTTTGTAATAAAACAAAATATCAATACTTACATTTGTTTGGAAACAAAAACTCGTCTTTATTTGTTAAAATCCTCTCGATTTTAACGCGTAAATCTTTAATTTGCACTAACAAACGTTGGAGAACTTTAAATAATATTGGTTTTGTTTTAATTAAAGGTATTATCTTTAGTAATGTTGCTGAAAACGTGAAAACGTAAATTATAGTTTAAATAAATTAAAAATGTCAACGTGTCCCCTTAAATTATGCAACCAAATATTCATCAAAATTTTAAAATACTCAAAATTAAAGTTTAAATTATTATTTTCTAGGCAATTAAACAATAATAACATTATTAAAAATTAATTACCTTCAGTTAAAGTAAGTCCTAATGCTCCATCAACATTAAATCGTTGATAATTTGCACTTACAAACTTTATGGTTTTTTCAAGTGCGTTAATATCAGTTTTTACGCTTTGTTTAATTAAATTAAGTTGTAAATACTGTTTGGAAGCTGTTAATTTAATAACAAACAATACAGTAGTTAATATGAGAACACTTAACGCTTTCATTTTGTCGTTTGAAGTAAACTAATAACGAAAAACTGAACAAAACAAATTAATTTCATCCACAAAATTAATTATATTGATTACAGCCCAAAACAAATAATAATATATAGTTGTTAATTAAATGTCATATCAAATCTTTGTATTTGTTATAATAATAAGCTTTGTAAACAACCGAATTGGTTTAATTAAATATTATTTACTTTAGTTGTATTGTTAGTTGCCTACCTCAAACCATAGTTTTGAATAAAAAAATTAAGTTTTAATTGATTTTAAGCTTAATATATAGTTTTGTATAAAAATATTATAATTTAAAAACAAAGCAAAGTTGTTAACAAATAATTAATAACAAATTTAATTATTTAAAAAATATTTAATTTTTTAAATTTTTACTCGACAAAAAATTTTGATTAAAAACACAAGTTTTTATTTTGGTTATATCTCAAAAACTAATCAAGATAAAAATCTGTTCTAAAAACTGTTTTAAAGATAAATAAATTATCTAAAACTTTTGTTTAGGTAAGTTTTTCCGAAAAAAATGTTTTCATGGAGAAATTTGAAGTTAAAATTCATACCTTATTCGGATAAATTTTACAACGTAAAAACTTTTTAATTCACTTAATTACTAAATAATTTCTAATCTAAGATAAATACAAAACATGTAACGATTGTACTAATTAATAATCTATTAATAATTCCCGCAAAAACTGCTTACACAACATTTTCCAAAAATTATTTCGACTCACAATCCATTTTTGTGCAATAAAATAATCGATTGATACGTTACATCACTACAATCAATATATAGTCAACTTAGAACAAAATAACCAACTCATCGTCATCTTATTGGACGGTATGTTTACTCATGTTTCCTGCATGAGAGTCTCGCCTCTCGCCAAACGCGAATCACTTATTAGTCTCGCGCTAGATGTACAACCGCGTTCCACACACCAAACAAAATGTCTATCTTAATAATCTATAATTACCTACGCTTATCAATATCAATATACGTTGTGTGTTTAGTGACTAAATTATCGGCAAGCTCCGCTCCTGATCCATTCGTGCACTTCCAAGATAACAACGCACTGATTCATTCATCCAAGTGTTGCGCGATCGGTGAACATCTAATCCATCAGAATAATTCAATAAAATGTTCGAACATTGTTTTCAAATCGAATAAATCGAATAATGTCAACCATTACCAAATCTGGACAACAAACATAACCTCACAAAGTTATAATTTTACTGAAAATCACGATTGTAATGAAACAAATTGTGTTGATTTCATTCAAAATGAAAACCATTGGGAATTGGTGCGTTATGCGCATTGTCAACTTGAATCAATTAATAAATATAATTACATTCCTAAATGTTGTCCATCAAAGTTTGGTTATGATGCAAAAACACACAAATGCGTTAAAATTACCAACGAAAACAACGAATTATCACCAGATGATCTTCAGATGATGAAAATCGGATTAACTGAATGTCCGGTTTATGATTACGCCATTGAAGACTTTGGGGTGGACGTTAAAAGTTTTACCATTGACAAAGCAACCAAAAATCTTCGACTTCAAAGCGGCAAAAGTTTTAATTACGGCCAGTATTGTATTGATCACACAACAGACAACAAACTAGGTTATGTCATACGCGCTTGTTTGCAAACTCGAGATGTTTGTGCCGATAAACGCTGTTTGTGGAAGTGTTGTCCTGATGGACAAGTTTATTTGCAAAGAAATAAAGCCAAAAAGTTCTGTGGACCCAGCATCAACTCTGAAATTAATTTGCAAGCAATGTCGAATGAGTTTATACAACATAAAGAAGGTAACCAACATTATAACCTCAAACTATTAACGTAACCATTAACATAACCTTGTTTAACCTAAAATTTCAGAGGACTTTGCTGTAATCTCGGCTCGCTTAGGTGATAGACAGTTTAAAGTCCGGGAAGAGTTTTCTTTCAAAATAAACCGAAACGGAGACGTGGATACTGTCATTGACCACATTAACCGCCATTTTGAATCCACTGAGATGGTTTATTGTATTGAACAATTTGAAAATGAAACGTCAACCATCCAAGTGTTGTATATGTTTTATTTTGAGTTAGGCAACACGGCAGAGATATTTAAAAGTATCATCTTATTTACTTCTGCATTGTTTGCTCTTTTGACAATTCTGATCTACGCCATTTTGCCTGAGATGCAGAACGTGCATGGGAAATGTATCATGATGGAGTGTGCGTTTCTATTTATTGGTTCGGCGATTTTGTGTTATAGTAAAGTGGTTCCAGCTAGTCCTAGTTGGTTTTGTACGTTTATTGGTGAGTAAATATTAATTTATCAGGCCCACTTGATCTCATTTTATTTTTAACGTAATTTAAAGTTTATTTACGTCTTTATGCTTTGGGTGTTTCTGTTGCATATGATCTGAACACTTGGGATCATAAATTATTTAATATATTTTGTCGAAATTGTTTGGAAACATGTGTCGGAAAATTTGAGGACGAGTTTTTGCGGTTTTTTAATTAAAATTAAACTCAAAATTTAATTACAACTACTGTATATGGTTCTGTATTTAATTGGGAATACAACTGATTTTGTTTTATGAAATTTTGTTAATTAGATTTAGAATTATTGAGGTTTTAAGTTACAATTACAAAATTAACCAATATTTGATTAAAGCAAAACTTAAAAACAAAAACTTAAAATTTCAAAAAATCATATTTCAGAAACTATTTTATGTAACTAGTTTTTCTCATCAGCATTGTATAGATCATCTAATTGGCTATCTTATGTAAATTAATCAAGGTTGTATTATTATTTTTAGATTCATGAGTGATGATTTAGTAAACATCCACAAATCGTGCTATTTTTTTGATGCAGTAATTAAAAACATTTATTTATATAATTAATAACTAATTTTATGTTAGTATATATCATTCAGTACTTAAATAGGATTATATACAATTTTGTTTTATTTAATTTCAATAATTAGAACTAAAGATATTAATAATTTTGTGTAACAATAAAAAAAAGACAACACTTCGAGGAATACAAACTCAAAAACAATAGATGATTATTTAAAAAAAATCATATCTTTAAAACTAAATTTAGTAGATATAATTTCTTTTTGGCATTTTGTAGGTAATTTAATGAACTATCAAATAAAGTTTTAATCAAAGCTCTATCATTGTTCTTAGACCCGTAATAGATAATTTAGTGAACCTCTGCAAAATGTGCATTTTTAACGGAAATTTCGCCGAAAAGTAATTAAAAAACCACATTATCTAATTTGTAACTAAATAATTTTTAGTATATATAATCCAGTGTCTAATTAGCAATACAAATAATTTTTTTGTAATAAATTCTGACAATTAGAACAAAAGATATTAATAATTTTGTGTAACAATAACAAAAAGACAACATATACGACGACTAATACGAACCCAAAAACTATAAATGATTATTTTAAAAAATCATATCTTTAAAACTAAATATTCTAGACTTAATTTCTTTTTGGAATTGCGTAGGTAATTTAATTAACTATCAATTGCAGTTTTAATCAAAGCAGTATCATTATTTTTAGGCCCGTAATAGATAATTTAGTGAACCTCTGCAAAATGTGCAATTTTAACGGAAATTTCGCCGAAAAGTAATTAAAAAAACTACATTATCTAATTTCTAACTAAATAATTTTTAATATAAATAATCTAGTGGTTAATTAGCAATACAAATAATTTTTAATTTTTTAATTTTGATAATTAGAACAAAAGTTATAAATAATTTTGTGTCACAAAACCTCAAATAAAAATATTCCAGTATCACAACTTAAAATCTTCATTTAAAAAGCAAAAACAAGTTTTTGATTCATAATTAAATTTAATAAATAAAATACAGTTATTAATTAATATTATTAAAATAAAAAATCTATTAAAATAAGTTTGCATAACCTCAAAAAACGCAAAATAATCGATACATTTTAAAAAAAATGTGCTTAAATCTTAAACTTAAAATGTTTCAATGTTTATATCTTTTAATTATAATTATAGCGTTCTAATCCAGTGCTTAATCACTAATATTTATATATTTATAGCATATGGAACAATTTACGCATTCCTTGGACTTTTTGCGTGGTTAAACATAATCTGCACCGACATGTGGATGACATTCGGGTATGTATCTTGTACAAAACACACACAACTTCAGCGAATAAACAAACGCCGCATTGATTTATTTTTCATACGCTTTCCATACACAATAATCCTATTAATAATCGATATATTTTTAAGTCGACTTCTAATAATTGAGCAGATGAATGAGAATGCACGCCAGTGAAATAAAAAACACACCGAATGTTTATTAAACAAAGTGCACTGACGCGCGTGTCATTTCAGACAATTCCAAACTAAAATTAGCGATTCTTTTGTGAAATGTTTATAACTTGATTGGCTCCGTTTGGCCGGATTTAATCAGAAAATGGATTTCAAGTACCAAACGGTCAATGCACACTCACGCGATTGTAGATATTTATTTTAAGTTGAAATGAAAACGTACGCATGAGGAAATCCTGGAATGCAACACTTAAATATAAATAATTTGGACAGGAGTAAAACAAAAAAAAAGTACATCCAAACAAAAGAGTTTTTCAAGTTTTGACTGAAAATTTTCAAGTTATTTTGTTTAATGAAATTAAATTAATCAATAATTAACGAATTCTTGATACTTAATTTGTGTTAGGCAATTTGTACACATCTGGGGGTAGCATTAAAGTGGCGGGACGTAACAATTAATCATTTTCACTTTGTGGCTTTTCGCGCGCTTGTCGTGCGCTTGCTTTTATTGACATTTAATTTGGTCCGAGCTCATTAGTTTTATGTTTCGGAATTGTTATTGCTCGTTAACGCGTCGCGGCAAAGGCTGTAGGTGGAAGTCGCATCAAATTTTAATGAAATTGCGTCCATTTCATTACATTATGGCCTTTGATAAGATTTTATTGAATGTTGCAATAAAAGATGGCGCGCATTGCACCATAGGTGAACAATTAATTTATTATCACAATTGCCAATATGTGTATGATGATGACAAACGTTCAGCGTTTAATTTAAAGAAAAAATCAGCCGGAAATTATTAGATGACGCACGTATAAGCTGTTGATTGTGTAAATATTTGACGAGATTGTGTGTTTTATTAATAAGAAAGCGTGTGTCAGTATGGGTTTTTGTTTTTTTTGTTTGGTTCGTTTGTTTGAACAAATGTCATTTGGTTGTGTTAGGATTTAAATCACATTTTATTAATAAGTTTATTAAAATGTGTATTGTTGGTTGCCTACGTTAAACACACGTTTAGCGTATTTTTACAATTTTTTTTTAAAGGTTTTAATTTTTTTTATGTTTTAGAGTTTTAAGGGGATTTAAAGTTAAAGATAAAAAATCAGAATTGAAGAAATTTCTTTATTATTGTTTATATGGGTTTGGAGTTCCGACAGTTTTTGTAAGTTTTATGGTTTTCGCCCAACAAACTGACATTTTTCCGGATTTTATGATACCTAAAATTGGAAATTTTAAATGTTTTTTTGATAATGGTAAGTTATGTATAAATATACCATATTAACTAATTTATTGATTTTGACAATAAAAAAACATTAAGAAATAAAACATTTTTTGTGTAAATATTTTTGGTTAGAAACAAAAATCAACTTTAACATAAAAATTCTTTATGATAATAATTATTTAGAAAATTAATTTTTAACAAGGGTTTTAGACAATTTATTTATCTTTAAGAATATTTTTGATTCATATTTTTAGCTTTATTAGTTTATAAGTTATAAACAAAATAAATTTGTGTTTTGTGTGTAAAAAATTGTTGACAAAATAAAAAAATCAACTTTAACTTAAAATTTCTTTATGATAATAATTATTTCAAGAATAAATTCTTAATAAGGGTTTTAGACAATTTATTTATCTTTTAGAATATTTTTAAATCATATTTTTATCTTTATTACTTTAAAAGTTATAAACAAAATAAATTTATGTTTTGTGTGTAAATTTCTTTTGACAAAAACAAAAATCAACTTTAACCTAAAATTTCTCTAAGAAAACTTATCTTTACAAAAAAATTGTTTAAACAAATTATTTAGACAATTTATTTATCTTTATAAATATTTTTAAAACATACTTTTATCTCTTTTAGTTTAGCAAATATAAACAAATTAAAAACTTCTGTTTTTACCTAAATGTCAAAATCAGTAAATTATTATTTAACTCAACAAAACACCAACTATTAATGTAATAAATTAACTTTTTATATGTTTTTTAGATTTCTCCGCAGATTACATACTATACTTTTTAGTCCCAATGTCTATAATGTTAATAATTAACGTGGTTTTGTTTATAAAAACAATATTATATTGCATTCAAGTAAAAAATCAAATACAACGCATGCGAGATGGAAGTATAAATGAAAAACAGAGGCAGAAAAGTAAATTCAACGCTGATAAAGAAAAGTAAATTAAATATTTATTTAAATTTAAATTTAAATTTAATAATAATTTATTTAAAAAATTATTAAAATTTAATTATAAAAATTATCTTTGTTGTGTTTGTGTTTCAGATTGATAATGTTATTAAAATTGTTTTTAATCATGGGAATTCCTTGGATGTTTGAAATGATTTCTTCCTTTATTTCATTTAAAACCAATTGGGGTTTAAGCGTGTTTGAGACAGTAATTGACACAATTAATTGTGCTAAAGGTAATTAAAAAAAATAATAATAAATTATTTTTAGGTGTCTTGAAGACGAAATTAAATAAATCTGTTTGTTTGGTTTTAGGTATTATTATATTTTGTATTTTCATATTGAAGAGAAATGTGTTAAATTTACTAGCGAAAAAATTTGGAATCAAAACAGCTGAACTAAGACAATCTACAGAATTAACGAGTTTAACTCATACAACAAATACGAATTAAGTTAATTAATGCAATGGCTATAAGCTTCAGAGGCTTTACTTTATATTGTTAAAGTATTTATGCCAAACACAAAGCTGTAAATGTATTTTTCTTATTATTAAAAGTACGAAATATTTAGTTTTAGTTTATTGCATGGCTTTAAATGATAAATGATATAATCAAATGTTTTATTATTTATTAATGTATTGATGTGTATTCTAGGTAGTTTATAAATGATATTTAATGTGAAATATAATAAATGTTAATAGAAATAATAAACATATATGTGAAAGAAAAATACAGCCAAAATACAACTTGCTAGTTTAACTTACAATTATACTAAGATAAAATGTTTTAACTAAAATATTTTTTATACTAACATTTAGATAATTTAATTATAGTTAAGGTTGTTTTTACATCATATTTTTAATATTAATACTTACAGATTAATAGTATTAATAGATCCAGAGATTATACTAAGTTCAGATCGAAAACGGGTTTCACTGTTTCAGTTGGAATGTTTGAATTCAACTGACGGTAGAAATCAACAACAGTTTTGAACAAATGAATAACAGTTGCGAGTGCGAGTGAGAACCACCAAACAACTGTTTCTATCGCAGTCAGTTACATTCAACAAATGTGTTTTGTTTTTCTATGGCAAGAAAACGAAACATTTCACGAAGTTTTCGTGATTATGAGTCATAATAACGTGTGTGACGTCATGAGAAAGACTGATTTCATGACGTCACACACGTTCAATAAAATGATAAAATTGC
>JARJDS010036912.1:0-26749 GCA_030264155.1 Atheta pasadenae | reverse complement strand
TAATAAAATACTTCGGGGTATTATTATCGGTTGAATTTGGTCATACGTTAAAGAGGAACTCTTTAACTATAAAAGAAAATAAGAACAAGAAAATTGGTCAATATGGAGAGGAGATATGAGCAAATTTCCATTACGTGTTTTCAAAAAATCACAAAATTAATCAACTTTGAGGGGCAAAATAAAATACTTCGGGGTATTTTTATCGGTTGAATTTGGTCATACGTTAAAGAGGAACTCTTTAATTATAAAAGAAAAATAATAACAAGAAAATTGTTCAACATGGAGAGGAGATATCAGCAAATTTCCATAACGTGTTTTTAAAAATCCACAAAATTGATCAACTTTGATCGTCAAAATAACATACTTCGGGGATGTTTTATGGGTTGAATTTAGTCATAGGTTAAAAAAAAGAAACTCTTTTACTATAAAAGAAAATTATAACGAGAAAATGTAACAAAAATAAAATATTCACAATGTTTGTATAGAAATTTATTGAAACATTATAGTCGCACTTTATGATTACAGTGTTAATAAATGCTGTTCTCAGCAGTAAATTACTTTTTTCATTTAAATATGCGTCGTAGGCTTCTTGCTTGTTGAAGAAACAACACAGATGTTTCAGTCTAGCTAACATTTTTCAGGTGCACACGATTCAAACCAACTCAACGACAGAATAATTACTTATTACAAAGAACTTACAATTATTCACATATTTAAACTAAAAGAAAGATGGCGTTTCTGAAAATAGAAACTAATCGAGTCCAGGACTTACCAGTCAATTTCTGACTGCATCAATCACTACCGACAACGCACCGCCGTAAAAAACGCACAAAAACTTAAAATTATTCCACGATCGCAGTACACCTGGTATAACAAAATCTAATTGCAGTAGACTCGCGCATACTCCGAAAACGCAAAGACAAGATATATATACAACTCCAAGAAAAAAATAGCTTAAAATAATTACAAAATAATCTTTTTTTCAATGAATAAGATGGCCATTTTCTAAATGATTTTGTGTTTTGTTAATAGTGAATTTAATAATCCACATTCCATTAAATTGATATCGTAATATCTTCTGTATGAGGTTGGAATAAGTCTATTTTCTCACACACAAGTACACCAGTGCATTACCCACCCAGGCTGAGCGCTTAAGAGAGATGGAACGAGTGTTGTCCCTCTGAAGCGGCGATGCTTAACTTCTCGCGCATGACTTCGATGCTCGAATAGTCTGGAAGTTTGAGGTAGTTGACGCAAGTCATCACAGATGGTAAGAAGTCGTCCGGATTCAAGTTCGTATCGCGACGCACAACTGTCAGAGGTGGTGATAAAGATTTAAACCCTAGAAAAGCAAAAAGTTTAGTAATATGATATAACAATGATTTGTAAACATTATTACCTCCAACAGGTAACCGTGGGCTTCCTGTTAAGAATTGCACAAAAAGTCTTTGTTCCTCTCTGTTATACATACTAAGCACTTCGAATAAGAAACGCACTGCGCGAGAGTCCGCAGTGTAACCGTGGTCAGGGCGGCAGCATTCCATTAAAGTCTTAACATCCCACCCGTTTATTGAGTCCCTAGGACTGCCGCAGAAAACGGCCTCCAACTCCTCGGGTTGGAACATACGCAAATTTGCCACGGGGAACACGAGTTCAAAACCTTCGCGGAATGACTCCATTTGCCTACCCACGCCCTCCACCAGGAACCAATGCAGAACAAGATTTACGAATTGATGCAAGTTTTTAATGGTGACGCTCGTGACACGACCGTTACGAATTAACTCAATGTTGGTACCTGGTAGAACGAAATCAATTCCCAAATCGGCTATAGTGCATCCATCAAATTCCAATTTTTCAATCTATACAAATAAAGTCTTAAGTCACATCTAAATATTTAGTACACAAATATTATTACCTGATCATTTTGTTCAGCTGCACTTAGCTCAGCGTTTGCTAGAATATCATCACGTTCTCGTACTACCTGCTGCATTTTCTTTATGTTCTTGTAGATATCCGGTGCGACCTGTGACAGATCGGCAATACCTAACGAATGCTCTCCACCCAAAATCCACTTGTAGAATGTCAGAGAAAATGGTAAATCCAACTATAATTTAAAACATCAGCATTGAAACATTATACAAACCGCACCTTATAAAGAAACCAAAAAACATACCATTCTAGAATCCATTACAGCTTTAGCCATCAACTTCCCCAAAAATCTAAACTTTGTTTTGACTTTGGTTACCTGGCTAACCTTTGCAGTGCGCGGCAATGGCGAAGCAAATAACCCAACTGCGTTATGTACATATTCTCCTTGGTTATCAGGAGCGTGCCATAATTCCAAATCAACGCGTTGTAACTCCTTCGACACAAGAGTGTAGAACTCCAAGGTTGGCCCTAAACCAGTACCGACCTCGTTCTCATATTGCACTTCAAGCAGCGCTTTCGACGTTGCCAAATCTTGCATCACTTGTTCCGCCTGCTTTAAAATATCTTCACGTGAAATTGTGCGTTTCCGACGATCTAAACGCGGTGTGACGCGTTCTTGCGAATCTGTACTACTCAGTTCCGGAGTCATATCTAGCAATTTCTGTAACGCGCGATCGCGATCAAACGAAGTCGCGTAGAATAAAAGTTGCCGCGTTTCGAACGGGAATAAGAAGGGGCAAACTGACGCGATTTGCTGCAACCAGTTAGGCAGATTGCCTGTCATGATAACCAGAGGATCTTGCAATTGTCGCGAAGCCTTCGCAGCGATCTTGCTATTCAAAAACTCGGTGGGGTTAATGATAGGCCTGTATTCTATGGCTGGATACAACGTGGTCCAATGTTGGTTCAAAAAATTCAAAATACGCAACAGACAAAGTACTTCCAACGAAGCATCTTGTATGGTCACTGTTTCTGGTAGTTGAGGCACCAAAAATGGTGTAAGTGGTGACAAAATAACTGGAGTTAAACCCTCTATAAAAAATATTAACAAACACCGTTATCATAATAGTTAATTAATTTCTTTTCGAAAACTTACCATTCCACAACTCATCGCCCTTACGCCTTAGAGCATTCTTACTGCTAGAACCTTTACCCTTGCGGCTTGAAGCAGTGCTGCTTGTGCTAGATTTCTGCGATACGCTGGGTTCTTCCTTCAAAGGTCTATAATATATGGTATGAGTCTGAATCCACACTCCCGCATGCCCCAGAGGTGTTTCATTATCAGTATCGGTTTCACTTTGATCATTTCCGTTGTTACTAAACTGGCGCACTGCTTGATACACAGTCATGTTATACGGTAGCACTGTGTTCCCAATAAGAAACTGCAGCTTGTGTTTAGAACCTGACGCCGAAATCACGACCGTCGCCAACGTCTCTTCGATATCATCGTCGGTATCGGCGTCATCACTATCAGCACTGTCTTTGTCGCGAACTCGACCATAACCACGCACTACTAAATATCTTTCAATAGCTTGTACCAAAGCAAGAGGATCAATTTTCACTGTGCCTCCTTTCCACTGCTTAAGATTCGTGCAGTCTGGATGTCTTTGTAGATTGCACTATAATTACGATTAAGTTGTAAAAACACGCTAAAACTCTATCTTTTAATAACTTGAACTTACCTTAAGCTGATGTGTGTTGAAGAATTTTAAAGCACTAGTACCCCCACGTCCTGCACCGCTGCTTGCCGGCAAGTCGTGCACTTTGACTGGAAATTGTTCTAGTTGCGAGACACAGCCACTTAGTTTAGCTACCAAAGCGCTCATCCAGGTTGAGTTGATTTCATCTAGTACGGTTACATTCGATTGCAATGGACAGTTTGCAAACACGTTCAGAAAGATACGTAGCCTTTGATCTCTTTCGATAGGTCCTAGATTAAATTTAAAAATTAGTAACAAAATAACATGTTAGTTAATTTCACATTTACCATTAGTGGATGAGAGATATGATAAAAGAGCTTTGATTAATCCGGAATGATTCACTTCAAACGGTGAAATATCAGATTCGATGAGAATTTCGCGCAATTCCTGCAAGGCATCGCCGCACTCGGTTGTGGGTAATCTCTGAATACAGTTGGTTAATCTCGAAAGCACGTTCATTGCCGGATGTTGAGAGCCTGATATTTCATTTGATGAATATATATCAATAAATTTCGTGGCCTAAAATGTAACAAACAAATTGATATAAAAATCAACAAAATTTTTCATAAAAAAAAAAAAATTTACCTGATCCCTAACCCATTGTCGAGTCTTTTCCTTGTTACCTGCTGTCAAATTAGAATTAGAGGAAGATTTATTTAAGCAGTTACCAATCTCTTTACTATAGTTTCTATCATTGGAAGACGAATTCATGTTACGACCCCAACGCGCAGGATTTAAACTCTGCAAGAAACTTGTAGTTTTCGAATTCCCGGAAAATCTAGGCCTGCAATAAACAAAAAAAAACATAAAATATTTGCGAGTATACGACCTTATTCCAATTTACCTATTGCTAGTTGAATTGCTAGGGGTAGATGTGTTAGTACCCAGAGAAGTGGCCTTGCTAAACAAATCGTGCATCAACGACGGCGACAGCGGCAAATCTTCATGTCTTGTTTTCGATGATCTACCACCACTGCTGCGTTTTCCAGCACGTTTACGTTTCAACACATCACCGATGCGCACGTGCGCGGGGCTTTGTGATTTTGCTTCAGCTTCTAGGTTAGTGCTAGACCGCGAAGTCTTTTGCACGACTGCTTGAATTGGTTGAGCACCTTGTTGCGCAACAGCAGAAGTTTCCACCGGTACTGGTGATGCAGTAAACGAATTAGGTGTGCTGCTCGTGGGAGATGCAGCAGATGTACCATTAGGCGTCATGCTCAATTTGCTACTATTGGGAGTCTGTGAAGGTCCCGGTTGTGAATCGTTGATTGAAGAAGTTGTACTTGAATTCGCTGATTTAGGTGGGCTGACGCCAAGTGGAATTTCTGGATCTGCGAGTTGGTTAATTTGATGCATGACACCCTCACGTCTGAAGTGGATGCCAAACACGTCGGGTAGTTTTGACATCAAAATATCAGCCATTTGTAAAGCGCCTACCACGATACGCAAATCGCTCGATGCCATCATACCAGCAATGTGACTGCTAACTACCTGATTCTTTAACACTTCTTTGAGCAGTTCAGGACTGGCATAGTACACCATTCTTAATAAAGCTTTCAAACACTTGCAACGAACTGTAGGTCCTGCACTGGAAGAGTATACTTCATATAGCACAGAAAATAGTGATCGGATAAAAGCCGCAGCTAAACCACGTTCTTCACGAAGACACGCAACCCTAGCATCTCGATTTGCTGAGTTAGGCCGGCTGCCTGGCTGTACAGGATCCGCACCGGAAGATGCCTGATTACTGGTTGGAGCATATCTTCTTTGTACTGGTCGGGAAGTACCGGTGTCTTCGTTTATCTGTTGCATCGAATGAAAATCGATAGTGTATGTACGCCCGAGCGTGTTCAAACTGACTTCATCGTCCCCATTCATGTGCGCAGCTTCTATCATCCTGCTGTCCACCGCCCCATAAGCGTGCCACAAACCACGGTCATCGCGCCACTGCCATGTTGGCTGATCCTTACTAATATTTGCAGGACGTTCCAATAAAGTGTCAACAACAAATATGCCATCTGTTGGTAATTTAGGCATCAATTCTCCAATCAAAGCCGTTATTTCGTACAACTCTTGTGGTTGGCGCGGAACAAGTTCCACTTCATCTTGACTCACTTCTGCGGATCCAGTTAACAGATACAGCAACGTCTCGGCAATGTTTTGCTTCAATAAAGTGAGAGCCAGGTCCGGACAATTGGCGCACATGACACACAGGGTGCGTAGTACTGTAATAAACGTACCGGTGCTAATCACAGGTGGAGTAACCACCAGGAGTTGTTGCAAGTTAGTCAAAAGTTCGGTGCTGGCAATTTCTTGTAAGCGGGCGGGTTCCAATTGGAAGCTATCTACCAGTCTTGAGAAGGCAGAGCACACGCATTCAACGCTCTTTTTATCCTGTTGGGTCAGTCGATTTGCCAAAAGCGGCAGGGACTCAGCGACGTACTGAAATTCGTCGCTCGTCATGTTGAGGCAACAGTTTGCAGTCACTGACAAAGCATTGCGTTGAGCATTGATTGAAAAAAAGTCTAAGTACATTAAACAAGCCGTCACACCTCTCTGCAAAACAAATGCGAACACAAAAACAAATTAGTGAATATTCAAGATAATCCAATCACAATTACTCACTGCTTGTAATATCGCTTTAGAGTGTCTGTGTGACAACATATCTAAAGCAGTTAATGATTGTTCGGCAACATCCATACACTGTATCACTTGAAGTTTTTCGAGAAAAACGGGAACTGCATCCACGACAACAGCTGACGATCGCGGAAGAGCTTCCATCATATAAGTTAATGCACGACAAGCATGATTCATCTAAATGAAACATAAAAGTAAAACATAAATATAATCAATTAACACCGCAAACATTTAACGAACTTACAATATCAAAATTGTGTTCCATCCTAAGCAGAGTAATTAAAGCCGGTACCACTTGCTTTACAGGAAAGCCAGTTAAAGTGTCTTCATTTCCCATCACGAGCATCTGACACATTTCAATAACAGCCTGTAGTTGCTGGCCCTCATCACCAGTAGCTTGCAAGCCTTGAAGAAGCTGCGTAGCTTTGGCCACAGCTAAAGATAAGTCATAATGTCAGATAAAAATAAAATATTTCGCAGCAAAATAAAAAAACAAATAAGAAAAAAAACTCACAACTGCTTGCTCCCATACTGCGATGCAGCATTTGTTGCATTCTTGGAGCTAATGCTCCGAATAATTGGGGTGGCAAGCCACGTGCTTCTAAAAGAGCTTGCAACCGCCCAACTTCGCTTTCATCACTCTCCGAATCTGGACCGGGGCCCGATGGTCCCCCGCCGCTTGCCATCGCTTGCGTTGCTTCCTGAGGTGAAGGTGGCTCTTCTGATACTGGAAATTTAAAAATACAAATTAATTGTAAACGTGACAACTGACAACCATTACAGTTATGTCAGTGAATCAATATGTCAATAAATCGGGTATTCCGGTAATTAAAATTAAAAAAAAAAGATATTGATATTTATATATCGTACTGTCAGGTCTATCAGCCATTTCGTAATATTGCAATAGATCGTAATAATAATCAACGTAATCCATTGCTTTACTAATGTACAACAGTTAACAACACGCGGATAAAATTTACCGGACACAGTTTGCTCACTTATAAATAATTTCACATGCTTGTGTTCTAGAAAATAGCAAATTAGATGTAAACTATGCTCGGTTTGAAAATATAAATAAAATAAATACAATATTGATTCGTGGAACCAGAGCAAGTGAAATGTAAATTTCAATTGTATGACAGATAATTTTAAAGATAGCTTTTGTTGTATTGTTGTGCAGGTATCTTGTTGCAATTTATTTTGTTCGGCTCAAAACAAACGACTAACGAAAAAACAAATTTAACAAATAATAAAATAAGTAAGCGATAATCATACTCGTTGTACAGCGCCGTTCACTACTACCTCGTGGAATGCACTAAGCAACCAACAACACAAACTTAAATATTTGTTAAAAAGATATGTGATAAAATTGCTTGCCAGCGCGCTAATCTCTCGTAGTTAACAGCGCACATTTCTTATGCGGATTAATCATTAGTTTTATCGGAAAAGTTTGCATTGCATTTGAAGAATGCTATCGCTATCGACTAATTGCAATTAGTAAATTCTTTTAAACAAAATACCTTGTAATGAGCTATTCGGCACCTCTAGTTGGTCGGAAGCCATTGGGGTGGCTGGGACGGGGGCAGGAGCCGTGGCTCCCACCTTATGTTGGCGGGATGCTCGGCTGCTGCTGGAGCCTCGGCCACCACTGGAACTAGCACAGGAACCCGTTGTTGTGCTGTGCCCTGCAATACCAAGCAAAAAAACAGGAAATAAATTAATGACTTTACAAAACTTAGTACGACGTATGTATTCCACAAATCCACCTTTTTTATCGAACATCGATTTATGATAAGATAAGATATATCGTCAATGTGTTCATAATTCTAATTACCTTTGCTATTTCGAGTGCTGCGCCTCAACACAGCTCCACTTCGGTTCAGGCGAGAGGGCTCGGGCGCTTCCCTGCTTGCGTCTTGACTACTGGTGGTCCCCAGCGCTGTGGATTTACTCGGTGCGGTAGGTCGAAGAACGACACCCGGATCAGAAAGACGGCCCTGGCTTCGCAAAGGATACTTGTGCGGTACGCTAAAGCTATCGCTCGATGTGCCGGCGTTATTATTCAAATGACCTTCGGAAAAACTAGCAGACGCAGCTTTACGCGACTTGCAGTTTCTCAGCTTAGGTAAAGCTTCGACAGATGCTGAATTATTTGGTAAGTCTGTCGAAGATACTTTAGTCTTGTTGCTTGTACTAGACCGTAATTCTGGTGGTATACTGTTGGCTTGGCTCTTTTTGGAGCTACCACTAGACTTTACTTCGGTTTCTTGGCTAGTCTCACGTTTTGTGCCTTTGTTATTAGTAGGCTGTGACGTACTACTGTCCGCCTCGCTCCCGTCAGTTGTAGCTTGATTATTACGCGTTTTCGTCGGGGCTGCAGACACGCCGTTCACTTTCTTGGTTGGTTTACTCTTAGATTGAGTGTCACTTAATAAATTTTGTGACTTGACCTAAAACCAGACATGTGGTTATTAACAAACCCTTTTTAGTCCACAGGGTCCACAGTATTTAAAATTCCAAGTATAACCTCACTTAGAGATAGACAAATAACAATGACGGTAGCACTTACTTTATTAGCGGTAGGTGATTGAGTTCGAAGGCGTTTAGCTTGTGCACGTTGTGGTGGCAGCGCACGCTTGCAGCGGCTTCTGCTGGCACCAGCGGTGGCACTAGCTGGATCTGCCATAGACGCTCGCTTCACAGCACCCTGCTGCAGCTACACACATTCCCTCGTATCTTCACAAACAACTAAATTGTTCACAGGCTAGAAATGAACACAACAAATAAATAAAATTGCCCACAACACTTAACAAGTTGCACAATCTTACAACTTATAAACAAAGAGAGTTAAAGAGTTTTTTTTAAGTTTGTCCTAACATTGTTTTATTTTGAAAACTTCCAGAACGCCGTGACATCAACAAAAATTCAACAAGGAACAAACATTAATAGTATGCCGTGCACATACAATCAAAACAAGCTAGCTCGCATACATACAAAGGCATTACCTTGAGGAGACATTTTTTTTATTTCTGCCTAGCGAGGGGATTGGTTTCTTTACTCTTATTCATTTTTACTGGCGTCCGAAAGCGATTCCTAATGCCACCAAGCGCCCGTGCACGACACCGAGGTGCGAGTGTCTGTTTTTCTAATAATATGGATTTATTTTGAGTATTTTGCTGGGCAAAAAACCGCTCCGGAGAGCGTCACACATTCAGCACGCAGCAAACGAGAACGACTGTCGAGCTGATAATAAATGCAATGGTGTTGGCGGTGTTGGGGAGCGCGCACAGGCACAGATGAAAGCAAAAGCTGAACGAGCTGCTACGAACGAAAGTCACTGGCTGCAACGCCAGCTGCACACTTGCACGCACACACACACCAACACACCCACCCGACGAGGTCCACCGTGAGACAACACTATGCACCACACCGTCGAGCGCAGTTCACTCGGCCCGATACAGATGTTAACTGAATAGTTCCGACCGGTGTTGCCGCTTTTATGTAAATAATCAGTCGGCGAGTCAGATATTTTCAAAACATCGTCTCAGATTTTCACGAACGCTAACACGAGCTCACTCTAATTGAAAACTAATGAGTGCCTGATTAAAGCTCACTCGTTCTTCAGATTTATAAACAAGGAAATCCACAATGTTTACTGTTCGACTAAAGACAGCAACACCGTTTTAAACAAGGACAAACCGAACATTACGAATATCTAGCAAATTTAAACAAATAGAAATATATTGAGTCATTAAATTGTTTACGCACACAATAAATGTATATGTGCAGATAATAGACAATGATAAACATACAAAACCACAAAAATAAGCCTGGCTCGTGTGCTGGCTCTGCTTCTTGAGGTCTACACTTTTTTGTTTCATTCACGTAAATAGTCACAGACACGGTTCAATCGATAGAATCGCGTTTCCTCAACGTCGCCGATCGTTCACTTTGCTTCTCGTTTTCTACAAGTCGTGCAGCGAGATAATAGCTAGTTGGAAATCGCGACCAGCGAGTTCAAAAGCCAGATACGTCATTTATTTATTATACAAGCGAACAAAAGGCTTTGCATATGATCGACGGTGCACGGAGCCTGGCGCATACGATCGCGAGGTCGTCGTGCAACCATTTCGTAACGATTTGTCACGCTTGATACATACCTAGCAAGATGCATCGGGGCTGCTGCTAGCGATACCATAGGTTTTCTTGAAGCACTCAGCACACGCGAGATATGACAAAACCTTTTTCAGATAACTCAATTCCCGACCGTCGTCCGTCAAGTTGCGTCAAGTGCAGTTTTGCGACTTGCTGTCAAACTTCAAACAGCGCACAGTGCCACTAACACTTACGGACAACGCGATAAACTAACCGAATTCCGTACAGTGCTGCACTCTGCACACTTGGTAAACGTCAGTAAAAGTATTTATGAGGATTGATAACAGAGGGCTTGAAAATGTCAAAATTTGATTAAATTTGCACAAGAATATTTGTTTTGAGAAAATTACAACATGAATAATTTACTGTTAATGTTTAATCTGACAACAGAATTTCATAAAGTCATAATATAAAGTTTTAACACACGCCATTGTGATTAATTAATTAATAACAATCATATTTTATCATAACCTAAAATATTACATATTACATATTACATATTTGTAAGTAAGTACCTACACCAAATTCTTAAATAATTAAAGAAAACTTTAAAAATCAAATACTTGTTTAGTATTTTTGATTGGTTTGTTAGCGAAATCTGCATACGACGATAACAAATCGTCCATTTTGTAACCTTGCGTTGTTTCCCAAAGAATCTTTCTAGAACGTTGCATATCACCCACTGTTAACGAGAAGAACGTGTTTCCTGACGACCAGTTTATCAACTCAGTTAATTTGTAAGACATTACCACATCCTATAAAATAAGAATATAATTATAACAAAAGGTGTGTCAAAAAAATTTAAAAAATAACTCATTACCTTTGTAACGGCATTCAATTTATGAACACCAAGCCTATTAATGGCAATAATTTCTGGTTCGCTGTGTTGAACTTCTTTAACATCAAAGAACGTTGATCCAAATGAAGGCAACTTGGCCATTTCCTTCAAAAACTCCGTTTTGGCATCATCTTCATTCATAGCGGCAACTTTACGATATCCTTCAGTTAATTGTTTCTTCCAATACGAAGATGGCTTAGATTTATTGATAAAATAAGGCAAAATAAGATCAACAGCAGCGTTCAATTCATTCAAAGGATTTGGATACTTAATCCTCAAAATTAAACTTGACAAACGAATAGCGACTTCTTCACTACACTTCTGGTATCCTTTAAGATACTTCTGAACCTCTTGATTGTAATGGAATATAGTATCCGCATTACGATCCACTCCAACGTTTCCATCTAACCATAATTTTTTAATGAAGAAAATAAGCAAAGAAGGCTGCACTCTTTGAATACCAGCAGCTGTATACTCTTGTTGGGTGGATGTGCTCTTCAACCATTCATAAACTTCATACAAAAAGTCATAGAAATAAGTATCATTGGGCATAGAGAACGCTTTCTCTCCAACCACAACAATCAAACTGAATCCTGCAACAGTCTTCAGATGCAAACGAGCTTTAAGTTCATCAGCAACATCCGAAGCTTTAGTAAAGGAATCAACCAGACAACTTTCATCAGTATCATCTGGGAAATAAATCCTGTGATAAATTTCAGTGTGTGACTTCTGAATTGATTCGATTTCAATAGCAACCGGTGGTCGTTTTCTACTAGCCAGTTTCTCAGTTTGTCTCTGCAGTAATCTATCATGACACACTGTACCAAGAGGATGCATCCGTGATTCTGTGAATTTCATTGCTTCGGCAAGAAGCGGTGCACTTGGAAGGAACAATCCAGTTGCAAGATACAACAACTCCCAAGCTTTACGTTCGCATTGATCCATAGGGTTAAACGTTAACTGACGCATAATCTGGCAATAAACCTCATCATGAAGCAACTCACTCTCCATACACGGCTCGAACACAGCCGTAGCGTACTTAACAGACTCGTTAGGTTTACCTGGTGCTAATTCTAAGTATCTTAAGATGTTCATAAAAACTTCACAAGCTTTTGTATTCAAACTACGATCGTCATCATCTAGTACTCGTTTCAAAAGAGCTTGTCTCATAGGTTTAGCTGTAAACTTCCATAATTCTTCGGTTTGCTTAGCTGCTATTGTACCCAAAACAGAAGATGTTGCTTCAGTTAAACGCCTAGACGGTCTATAGTTGTCTTGAGCATACTGTACAAGTGTATGTTGTTTTAATCTCTTGATAGTGTCCCCCTTTCTATGTTTATAAGTAAACATTCCTTTCTTGTAAGCATTTAAGATGTCCTGAGACGGTGGGTGTATGCACGGAAGAATTTTAACATGGTCCATGGCAAAGTCACCTTGTTTACCTTGACAGGTACCAGTAGCCCAAGTTTGGACAGTTGCTCCAGTCAATCCGTTCACTAAAGTAATCAATTCCCCACGTCTGAATTGCAAGTATCCTTCATCTTTGCAATCTTTTTCTGCCACACAATAACTTGACCTTTGCATTAAGCCATATAACAAATGATTTAAAACCTCACTGATTCTATTTGCTTCCGGTGATTGCAAAACGAACTCTTCGTTTGTAACAGCCAACAGAGTGACTTTATCCATTTGAGAACGTTCTTCAGGTGAAAAAGTAACTTTGATAAGTTCTGCGTATGACAAGTCCAATAAAATCTTCTCTTGTTGATCAATAAAGAATATTCCGCTCCAGTTGATGGCAATGATTATGCTGTCTTTAGGTAAGTCTAAACCAGACACAACAATCGCTTCAAAGAATTTCGAAAACATGATAGGGAATGCACGCATTGCGTTCAAAACCACGTCTTGTTTAACCTTTGTTGGATCATGTTTTTCCCTAACAGCTGGTAATCTTAAGAAAGTCTCTATAACTTGTTTCTTGAAAGAATCAATATTACTCCTGGCTTTGACATGTTTCGGAACATAATCCGCAAAGTTTGCGTCCAGCACGTTCATGTTCAAAGACCCACCATGTTCTATATAGTATCTTTGAGCAACTAAGGTCACCGACATTTCATCATTTGGATAACCGTATTCCCCGTGTTTGAAACTGCTAATAATCTGGCAATAAATTAGATCAGTCCCGACTGGATCCGCTTTGGGATCAAACCAAGGTGTGAACATCTCAAAGCGATAGATCAACTTCCATATACCAGGTTCTTTTTCTGATTTACCTAACTCTTTAGCGTATTGTTCACATTGACAAATGGAATCCATAAGATGTTCATTATCGTTACCAATAGACATCACTTTATCACAACAAGTGATAAACACAGAGAACCCATCATTGTCTCTGATTTGTAACTTATTAGATATTTCATTACACATTTCTTTAGCTGTTGTAGCGCTATCTACATTTAGAGTTATGGCTTCCCTGTTCATGAATTGCACGGTAACTGTAAGTTGTTGCATGGATTTAGCAGCTGCCATTTCCATTGATGTAGGTGGTTGATTCCTAGCTCCATTTTGCATAGTGCGGATCAAACGGGTCTCACAATAAGCTTTATAACCAGGTGGGGCTGAACTTCTAATAAAAGCTCGGAGATAAAGATAGAGAGTTTCAGATGGTGGGAAACAACCGATACACATTGACAATAAAATCCAACCTTTAGCGCGAGAAGATTCACTTGGATTATTACGAAGTTGTTTTACTATTTGGCAGAGGATTTCATCACTGTAACATTAAAATTTAAGTTTATTATAATTAATAAGACAAATAAGACACTAAGAGTAATTAGAAATCTACATAAATATTCACCGTAGTTCTTTACGAAGAATACCATGTCCAATGATAAAGTACAACTTATCTGTATTCTTCTTCCTGGTATTGGTCCATTCTGTATACATCTCCATACCATCATTATCAACAACCATACCTCGTTTTAAATCTTCCAACAATCTATCTTTCCTCTTCAAAGTCTTGTTGATATACTTCTGGCGTTGTTCTCTAGTCATGGTATCCATTTTCTTCTCAAGTCTCAAAATATCTTGATACTCCTTCCGGTTGGAGAAGTTTCTACCGATTGTTTGGTTGATAGCCAACATAACTGATTTGCGTTTTGTGTTAGCTTCCAATGGTGGTTCAGCTATATCGCCCATAAATCTTTGAATTGTAATCCAAATAGTTTGAGCTGCAATGATATCATCCGGCGTTGGTAGCTTGTACGCAACGTGAAGAGGACCTCTTAGTTTTTTCTTGCTGAAGTAATCAGTTGTGGAAGGAGAAAAGTGTGTGGACGCATACTTCTGGAAAGCATAGTCAGACAAGTCTTCTTGGGCGTGTTGTGGCATCAGCTTTAAACGAAAGGAAGTGGTGAATAATAATAATCAAAGTAATGCTCAAAATAATTTAATAAAAATAAAAATAAATAAATAAATAATAAAATACTAATAAATATTAAAGTTTAAAACTTATAGAACATAAATTAATGTTAAAATTTCTTTAGTTGGAGATACCTGCGGTGTTTGTCCTTCATATTCGTTCTCCAGGAATCCCAATTCATTATCAACCAACCGAATACCTTCACTGTCTTCTTCAAATTCTGGTTCTGGTTTTGGTTTCGGCCTTGCCTTGATTTGATACTCAGTGTCCAACTGTTGCAAACGTTGTTGGAAGTTACTGTCAGCGATATATTTGTAATCCCTGTTTCCTTGAGCTTTGAGTGCCCTTTCTTCGTTTTGTCGAATGTACACCGCTTCGACGATTAAACCGAATTTAGCGTGATGACGCACGTAATACCCACGAGCTCGAGCTTGCAATTTACGAATATTTTCTCGAATTGCTCTAAAGTTAAATCGTAATTGACGAGACATAATGCAAGCTTGCACTCTGTGATAACCTCGTTGAATGCGTAAGAATCTTGAACGCATTCCTCTAGCTCGGAAGTATTTCTGGAAAACAACGGCAGCCGCGCGAAGTTTTTGATATCTCCGACGATAAATCCATCCTTTGATGTTTCGTTGTAAAATAATAATATATCGAGATAAAATTCTTTGACGTTCACTTTCCAAATACGTATTGTCAGCATCTTTAAGGAAAACCTTAGTGTGACCAATTTGATAGTCTTCACCTTTGAAGAAATTAGCCTGGCAGATCTTTTTGGCCACGATTTGAGCATCCTGCCTGTGGTCTAAGTTGACGACTAGGAATCTAAAGCGGTTCACAAAGTGTTGGAATTCATGACGAATTGGATAACCAGCTTGGCGGATTTTTGCTGTTTCCATCATTCCGGAGTATCGTAATTGACGGACGCACAGTTCACGATCAAACATCTACAACAATAAAATTATTATTAATTATTAGTTCATTAAAATTTTAATAATTATACATACATTAGACTTCTTTTCTTCATTAGGTTTAATACACCTAACAAAAAACGGTTGGCATTCATTCAAATTCTTCATCAACACCTCCAAGGATGACCTGAACTGTGAAGACAGAGTATAAGACTTAGCTTTCTGTTTAACTTCCTCTTGACCATCGTTTTTAAATATTTCACGAATCAAAGATTTACCACTGGTCTCAATAACTTGTTTTAAATCCAAACTAAAACTGTCTCTGTTCTTCTCTAAGAACCCATTGCTCTGATAATTAACATTACCAGCAAAATGTTGGATACCAAAATATGGTTCAACATCAAATTTCGGTTTGATATAATTCTTATTCTTACCGTGCTGCCCATGAAGTTTAGTCAACATAGAAGTGTCGGAACCTTTCGGAAATCTTGTTTCTTCATCAACCAGACTCATAATGTTCATAGCTTTCGTACCAATCATATCAAGAATCTCTTGGTTATCAATAAATTTAATATTCTGCCAATTAATCCCTTCATTGGTGTAGTACTCCTGCTCCATTTTAAAGATATGCTTAACGAAAAACTGTTGCAAATTTTCATTGGCATAGTTAATGCAGAGCTGTTCAAAGCTATTAATTTGAAAATTCTCAAACCCGAAAATATCCAAAACCCCAATGGAATTTTTACGTAAATTACCAGCTTGACAAATTGTGATGTTAATCTTATCAACGAGATAAATAAATAACTTGCCGTAAATGCCTTTAACAAATGCATCTCGTGAATCTGCCGCTTGTTCTTTCGATAAATCTTGAGTAACCTTATCTCCGGAAACCATGATACTTTTTCTAGTTATAGCTTTACCAAGTTCGGTTTTATTTACTTGAAGGAGTTCTGCAACTTTTTCTAAAGTCTTGGTGTTTTCTACATCTGATGTTTCCATGTTTTTGACAACTTGTCCTTTAAATTTGATATTACCAAGGTGTAATACAGCGGCTATGATTTCAAACACCATCCAGGTATCGGCATCAGCAAAGTTTAGAACTGTAAATGCGTTACGGATTTCACTAAATTCTTGTTGTTCGTCTCTTCCTTCACATTTCAAACTTTTTCCTTGGTTTAAGTATCTATAGTTGGATGCGTCATCTAAATCCAACCGTTTCTTCTCATCTTTGGATAATCCAGCTATCATTGAATAAAAAATGTGATAATTGCGTTCCCCTTCATTGAGGGATACAATTCGTGACTTTTCTAGTAAGTATTGATCGATTTTAGCACCAACAATTGAATCTTTCGCAAAATGTATATCAATATATTTGCCAAAACGTGAAGAGTTATCGTTACGAACTGTTTTCGCATTACCAAAGGCTTCTAGAATTGGATTGGCTTGTAGAATCTGCTCTTCAATCCAAGAATGTTTACCACTAACTGTTGCTAGATATTGTAGGATTAGTTTTGTAGATTCAGTTTTTCCAGCTCCACTTTCTCCACTATCAATACACCACACCACAAACAAAAAATTTTAAAAAAATTCTACTTTTCAAGAAAAATAAACACAATACCTGATAACAATACATTGATCCTTCCTTGACTTCATCATGTTGTTGAAACTAGCATCACCAGTAGCAAAGATATGAGGTGGTAGGTCATGCATTGGTATACCTTGATATTCTTTGATAAGGGCTGTTGTGTAAATTGGTAACTTTTCATAAGGATTCACCGCAACCAACATAGAACCAGTGTAAGTCTAAAATTTAAAGTTAAAAATTTATATTACGATTAATAAAGAATAAATTTTATATAAGAATCTTGTAAAATAATAAGGATATTTAAAAATATTACATAAATGTTCTTCTTGTAGTATCGCATTTCCAAATTTCTTAAGATAGAATACTCTGTCAAGTCACCCAGTGTGATCATATCATTAACATCTTTGACGCAGGTGGAGTGCATCAATTTAACGATCTGCTCCCTGGATACAAATAGATCTCCGGCATTATCCGTCTTGATTTTGATTCGTTTCGGTTCGATGGCCACCACTTGACCGCCAAGTGGTATCGAAAATTCATCATTCAAGGCTGGCCGAACCCACACGTGATCGGACTAATAAAGATAAAACAAATTTTTATCAACTATTATCAATATTATACAAACTATTTACTTTATGATAACGGATTATAAAAATTAACTCAATTTCGACGGATTGGTGGTACATGCACTTTAATTAGATTGATAATATTAAATATTAAAGCATCTAAATAATTTGTTCATTAAAAAAACGTTATATAAAAATAAAAAAGTAAAAATCTTTAACTATATTTCAAATAATAATAGTATAGAACTCATATATTTTATTTTTTGTAAAAGTTATTTTTGTTCATATAAAATTTCATTTTTAATGTAAAAATAAATTATTTATTTCTTACCACTGAAATATTTTCGGCCATCTTGCCAAAAATATTATTCCTGGATTAGTTCTGCTTGGATTTGTTTAATTGGTATTCATATTGGCACAGCTCACAAAAGATTACGCTGAACTCTGATGGGTTTCCACGTCAACTAAATGCGATCCACACTTGCAATCTGGTTTGATCAATCAGTTATCGTTGATATCAACGCAAATTGTGGAGTGTGGCTTTAGATAACGTTAATTTTTTTTGTCATTTTGTTAGGTTTTCGGAAAAATGACGATATCAACCAAGCATTTATTTTAACTTTGATAATTAATAATAGTAAGCTGTGAGTTGTAAATACATACCTTTACAATGAATGTGATGATACGATGATGTGATGATCAACAGATTATATTTAAATAATTTTATTACGCACATCTCTTGATAATTATTTTAATTTTAATTTTTAGGTTAAAAGTGGCGTGTAATTCACGATGCGAAGTTTAGAAATTAAATTTTATTTAAGAGACTTTTTGTTTATTGTGAACTACGTTCAGTTGTTTTCATGGCACATTCGATTAATATTTGAAAACTTTGTTTCCGTTTGGAAGGAATTGGCAGGCGCGTTTCTTTTGTTTTTAGACTTCCAAACAAACATAGTAGGCTGCTATTTATAAAGATTGATTTTGTTTTGTTTATTGGAAGTTTTTTACCAGAGTAGACTTAGACCTGCAAGATTAGAGTTAACCAAAAAATATTTGTACCAACTAATATTTAATCAACACGCAACAACTTTAACGTATGACCTACGTAAACTACTAAAAAATAATAATTTAATTAGAAGTTAATAAAATTACCAGTTGAAGTCAATGCTTGTTTAACGGATGGAAGCTCAGTTGTAGAAAACCTTTTCTCTTCAACAAGTAATCTATTGTGATGGTTGGGATTATTAGGATACCAAGAAAACCAACATCAATAAATAAAACACAGAGTAAGTACGTTTATAAAGTCATTTATTCCAATTTAACATCACCAATCATCGTTTAAACTTTAAACAATCAATTCATAACATATGTGGCACACCAATAACAAAATTTAGAATTGCATGCTAACCATTTAAATATATATAATATTTAACATATTAATGTAGGTATGTAGTTATGTTCTACAATATAATATTTATCATTTCTTTCACTAAACAAGTATCTAACATTTCTACTATTTTTATTCAATATGTATTTGGTAGATTAATCATTAATTTATCAGTATATAGTTATAGTAAAGTTATTGTAACAATGATTTTGCAATGTCTTCAGTATTCATCCCTCATATTATTATTTCACGCAGTTGAAGAGTCGCATTCATTAAGAGCTATTACCCTGTTAAATAGCATAGCCATTTAAATGTCGAGAACAAAAGACTATTCATTAAAAAATAATCTCACAATACCACAAATGAGATCTGTCATTAAAATTTAAGTTCATATTTATCTTGACACATGGAAATATTGATTACTCTCAATATTTATTTATTATTTTTTATATGAATAATACAATTAAATTCTTGATTGTCTAACACATTATCCATTAACGTGGTTATTAATATCAATTTATCAATTTGCAACGTATAACGTTGCCAGTATTGTATTATCACAAAGATTTAGCAAAGGATTAAGTAGAATTAAGGTTAAACTTAAAATTGAGTACTTTCAGATATAGAAATCATTTTTTTGTTTCAAGTAGAGTTGTGTTTAGTGCAATAGAGAACTGGCTGATATCGATAGGGAGCAGTGTAACGCACCCGGTGATAAGTCGCTTGTAATGAGACTAGCCGATGTCATCATAACTTCTTCGATTTTCTCCAAATCGGCGGCTCCTGCTGAATTCTGCTTGCATAATTTTTTCGGCGACTGAAATACGCCCAGACATAAATTAGTACAATTCACTCAAACTCACATAGTTTACGCTTACGCATCGATCTTTTGATTCGTCTGTAGCTCTATCCAGGCTGAATTGCCGACGCAGTTTGCCGAGGCGATCCTTTGGGCTGAGACACTTGTATTGATTATACGGTGTGCTGAGGTCTTCTTCTTCGATCCGCCGTGGCCGTTGGCGGTAACCGCTGAGCGAACTGGTCGAAGCACCAAGCAGAGCTGCTGCCACTTCAGAAGCGGATACTGGAGTTCCCATGGACATGCCAGGATTTTCGCTGGAAGTACTCTTGACGATGTGGTGGTGTATTGGCGGGGGGTGTTCGGTAGATATGGAATGATCTTGACTACGCATGAGGGAGGAGAATTTTGAGCATTCCATAGTTTTGATGAATGATGGATCTGGTATAGAAGGTGTTCTGAAATAATTGCGCGTTGTTTGTTTATAACATAACCAAATCAATTATTAATAGTTTATAGTTTTAGTATTTTTATAGTTTATAGATGGCGTTAGTTTATTGAAAAAGTTATGTAAACGCATTGTATTTCAGTTTTTAATTGATTAGTTGTTTTTGAGGTTAAAATTTAGGATTGTGTCTTGTGATTTGTAAACATTTTGGTAGAAATTGGATTTGATATATGTACTTTATGTGATTATGGTACAAATTGAATTATTTTTTTTTAGATGCTATACAAACCTGTTGGAGTCATCAAAGGCTGTCATATGTAATCCAGTATCGCTTTCCATTGATCCTTCCGACGTCGTTTTGATGTCGTGGCTGACTAATTCACTTTCATCCAGGCTTTGAGCGTACATGAATCAAAAAATGACGGCTAGTCAATTTCTATATACACTCTATTTCTATCAAGCTTTAAAAATCAATTCAAATCAATTTTTTTTGCAAATATTTTTGTTTTATCCGCAAAAAATGGAACTATAAATTTCGCTTGTAGTCATAATGAAAAAAAAAACTCACCCATGACTTCCCTCCAAAGAAGGCGGCGTCGGCAGAAGCTTATCGAAGCCGGCTTTCCCCGAAAGCCAGTACGTGTCCATAGTGCCTTTACCTTTGACCTCAGTGGCGCCCCTATACTGCAGCTTGTACCCTCCCGCCTTTTCGAGTCTGGCGCGGGTTGTATTAGACAAATGGATGCGCCAAGGCGAGCCAGTGCTTTCCATCCTCGACGCCGTATTCACCGTATCTCCAAACAAACAATATCGTGGCATTGTCAACCCCACCACCCCCGCACAACACGGCCCCGTATGCAATCCAATTCTTAAACGCAGCGGCGTCTTCGGTAAGTGTCTGATACGAAATCTTCCACTCTGGTGTAAAAGATCCAACGCCATTGTGGCTATCTGTTCGGCATGATCATGTGTAGGCATTGGTAAACCCCCAACTACCATGTATGCATCCCCAATGGTTTCGACTTTATAAACATTGTACGCGTTGATGGTGGCGTCAAAGCAGGTGTACAGATCATTGAGCAGGTCGACGACTTGAAATGGCGTCGAATGTGCTGAGATCGTTGTGAAGCCCACAATGTCGCTGAAGTAGATCGTTACCTCAGCAAACTCCTCTGGATCCACGGGCATCCCCAGCTTCAGTTTCTCGGCTACCGAACTGTAAACGACACAAAATTATATTTTCTAGCTGGCTGGTGTATTTACGAGTTGAACGTGTGCCAAAACTAGTGTTTTGTGTTGCAAGTGCGAAACAACAAACTTTCTGCAAGCGTACACAGAAAACAAAAGTTAGAATTCACCCTTTTGGGGTGACGTTAATTGCGAAATAATATCACCGTGTCTGGAACGCTTAGCAACCCTTGCTTTTTGCTCTCGCCTTTCTAATCATAAATTATAATTAATGCATGCCATTGTCGTGACAGTCACAATATTTCCTTTGAGTTAACATTTTCACAAAGTTAATGAGCGTGTGACATTAGTTTCGACTGTTTTAGGTGTTCAACCCCCTCAACACTCTGGTGAAACGGGAAATGCTTACCTCGGCAACATTCGATTGAGAAGTTGTTCAGTCTTGCGTTTTTCGACATCCAATTGTTCCGTGCGCTCTCGGATGAGCTCCTCCAGGTTGTTCGAGTACTTCTCCAACATTTGAAACATTGTGTCGACGATGTTGACCTTGCGGCCGTGATTCAGTTTTTTGAATTGATCGTGCACGGCATTAAAGTCAGGCCGCATTTCCGCTTGTTCAGCCCAGCATTGTCTCATGATATTAATGGCTTCCGGCGGCGCTGCTCCTTTACTCACCGACGGCCGAATTAACGGAGGTGGTTTTTTAACTTTGGCTATTATTTCTTTAAAAAAAGAACCACGCTGATATTAATAAATTTAAACAAAGCACAAAGTAAAAAAAATAAAACACCATATCTCTGGAGTATTGATATAAGCATTAAACTGTAATTCAGGTCGATTACCTTCGGGAGTAAGCGCCAGCATGCAAAACGGTTCGCCTCGAACAACCACTTCTTGCATTATGATGCCGAACGAGTAGACGTCGCCAGACGGCGTCCCGCTTTTTTGCAGACTAGGTTGTCTTAATAATTCTGGCGCTGTCCATAAAAGTTCTGGAAAGTAATCAGAAACTTAGGACGACCGATGCAATATATAACGTAACGTATTAATGAAAACTTTTCCAAGTACATACATATGTTATACAAGCGGATCATATAGAAAACTATACATTTTTAAAGTATAAAACCACAATAAAATTATTTCATTTTTTTTTACCAAGAATACCAAGAGTAAACGTGACATAACCTCAATCCAAAATAAAATTTCTTAACTCCTCATTACCACCCCTTAAACTTTCATAATAAAATAAAAAAATGTTCTGCAACTCCCTGTTTTTCATGTAATTCCGGTATATTTTATCTACTTAAAACAAAGTGCACTTAAAATGTTTTAAATTGAGTTATGGTACTCGTGGCTACGTTACCCATGCAATTGTTGGTTCTAATGATAATAGTTTTGTCGGAATATTCCACTTTAAACTTTTATTTGTCATGGGCATTTTTTAGTTTAAAAAAAAACATGAAATTCTATTCGAATTTAATGGAAAACTTATTAAATTTTTATTAAAATTTAATGGAATAAAAAAAACTAACGAACCTTTGGCTGATTTTTGCGAAACGCTGATTCCTTGAGTGTTGTAGAACGAGGGCAGACCATAGTCCGTGATTTTCAACACCCAACGTGCATCGATGACGCAATTTCGGGACGTCAAGTAACCATGAACTTTGATCGGTGTCGAATGAAGATATTTCATACCCTGAAACCAATTTTTTGTTAAAATTATTTATTATTAAATTTACTTCTATACCTCACAAGTTTAGTTAGTATATAAAATCCTGGTTAGTACACAATTTTTTTATTATTATATTTATCACTATATTTTGTTCTTATTTGGAAATATGATTAACAAAAACATGTTTTAGGTTATATTCGCGCCATCACAACTCAGACTATTTTATTTTCACCTTAAACTAAAGTAGAACAATCTTAGTAAGCTGTGCATATTGCCAAATAACAAAATATAATGGAATTTGTTTTTCGAAAAGAAAGCGTTGAAATTCCACGAAACAAAAACAAAATCTAAACGAATTTCTTTAAAAGATACTATACACTTGTAAACAAAACGTAAATAAGAAACAAGAGATGTGGTCTTTAGAATAATCTAGAATTACAAAAAAAACTACAAAAAAAAAATAGGTATATCTTTAAATTTTCTTGAAGATTTTTCTTCATAAAATCGAAATATATCAAAATTGATAGTAAATTGTATGAATGTTGTTTCTATCAAGCTTTAAAGACTGAAATACAAAAGTACCAACTCTTCAGAATACAATGCGTCCTTAAAATAGGACAAAATACAGATCAACTTGAGTGAAAAGCGATACTCAAGAATGTGCGTTCATTTTTCAATATACATTGAGAATTCACAAATCATGAATTCAATCACGACTTCCATAGACAACTTGGCACGTTGTACTCGAATTGATCGTACTACATTACACCCACCATGAATGAAGCAAAGCTCGACATACTGATCTTCTATAAAATAACACTGAATGCGTCTCTTGTTCATGTATTTCGTCTCATTCATGACTGATTCTATACAGTATACAAAACGAAATACACAAAACAAAAGCAGTAAACAAACGTTGCTCTCAGTCCCTCATAACACAGATATATTTTTTGTTTTTTCCAAACAAATTTTTTATATTCCAAACAAAGTCAAGAGAGCTATGATATTCCTAAAACAATTGAACGCAGTCGTTGTGGATTTTATTTATTTGTAAGTTTAGTAGTTATGTTAGACAGATGTTTCGGAACGTAGTTTGTTACTTTATTGATAAATTAAATCAAGTTTACGATTAAAATCAAACTACTAATTATATTTAGATAACTAGAGGAAGTTCAACTAGGAATTTGTAATTGAAACTGTATCAGTTGTGTTAATTAATTGGGAAGCAGTACAAGGAAGTGAACGAACGGCATACGTACTCGAACTAAATCCGTTAACAAACTCAGCCGGAAGGACCAATCCAGTTTAATATCGTCCTGTTGCAGAACGTCCTGCAAGGAGCCGCGCGCGCAGTACTCGGACACCAGATAAACGCGCGGAGGTTCAGCCAGACATCCGATGAGAGGATTAAGATTCTCGTGTCGCAGGCCATGCAGCAGGACCAGCACCTCCACCGTCTTTGCCTTGAGCTCAATGCTTGACTCGAGCTGAATGGGCTTCATTTGCACCAGATCACCCTGCGGGCACACACAAAGAAATTTAACAAAATTTTAACATAAAATGATATGCAAGGTAACATAACGTCAATAATTTATTACTAAAAATAAATGTATGGAAAATTTAATGAAATTAAATAAAATTAAACTCAAGTTGAACTTAGGAAAACGTGTTTTATGGGTTTCAGAGCAATAAAAGCCCATGTACTTGGCAAGAATAGTGATAACTATAAAGTCCAACGGACACTAAAGCGAACAAGCTCATCAAGAGTGGAAACTGCCAGATGCATGCTTGGAGACCCGGATAGTGAAAAGAGTTTTGGGGACTTTCGTACGTTGTAGCGAACCCTCGGATCGATCAGCAACTGTTTAGCCAAACTAGGACTCGAGCCGCCGCGTAACGGCGTCCTGGTGTTTCCGCCGCCACCGCCAGTGCCACCCCCGCCTGTGCCACCACCGCTTGAACCTTGCAGCAGGTCCGGTTTCTCCACCTCCGGACCACCGAACTCTTGCAATTGTTGCAACCAACAACACAGCATTGCTTCGATGCCTTCATCCACCTGGAAAAAAACAAACAAACAAACAAACATGAAAACTTGTATGAAAAATTGCACAAATGCGTGGGGTATTAAACAAGATTGGCGTAAAAGTCAGCAGCCACTGGTTTCAAAATAACATCACAAATCACCCCTTTATGGAGTTCGTGCGCTCCGATCAGGATACGAGGATGAAAAGAAACGCGTGCTAAGAGCCATTAATAAATCACGAATTATGTTCGTGCACTCGGTGCGGTCATATGCAGCCTTGACATTCGTCCGAAAATCAATAACAATTATCTGCTAGTAGACCATTAAATTTTCCCTCGTTTTAGTGATAATAAATGAATGATATTAATAACGGGTGATGCATTCAGTTTTAATCGACCTAAATAAATGCATTGTGGCGTTTTTGATTTATGCTTTTTTTAATTTGTGGTTATACTTGCGTGGAAAAGGGTGAAGCAAAGCTTTCAAAAATGCAATTAAGTAATCATGAGAAAGAAACCGCATCCAGAGAGATGTAACCTTGACACTGATTTACGAAATCGATTAATAACAGCACACTGCATCAAGGACCAAAACGTGAATTCACACAAAAACAGGTATAATCATTTTTGGTTTGTTTTGATGACTATGTTTCACTATATATTAAATGTTTTTTGTTTATTTTCGACAGATACGAAGTGAAAAACAAGAAATAAACAACTTTTTTGTATGATTTTGTTTCGTTTTGTAAAAATCAATTTGCCAGGCCGGTTTAAAATGTTAAAACAAAAGAGAATTTTAGAGTTTATTGGAAATGAACGGAGTTACAAACAAGTTTTGTTTTTTTTTAAATTTTGGAATCAACATCAACGATGTTAAAAAATCAAGTAGGTGACATCCAAAACAAATGAAAATAAACTCGGAAAATATTGGTTGTTTAGAGTTTGCTGTAAGAGTCAATATAATTTATAATAATTTCGAGTAATTTATATCATTATTTTAATTATAATTAAAGTTGACCCTACAATTTCAACTTATAACGTGGGTGAGTTGTAATGTAGTGAAATTAATCGACACAATTGTTTAGTAAATTTTCTGTGTGCGAGTGCAAACATTACAATCAAGTGGCCGGGATTAAATTAAATAGAGAAATGGAGGATTTTAATTTAAATTTCTACAAAACTTTAAATTAAATTCAAGTAGTGCCAGTGATTTCCGTTTCTTGTTTTGGTTGGAATTTTTGGTAAGTTGAATATTAATAAAAAATATTAGTTCTAAAAATATCAAAGCAAGATCAAAATTTTAAAAAAATATTTGTCTTCTTTTTTAAGTTAGTTGTTGGGGTTAAGACATGTTATCAAATATTTATGAATTTTTGTATACTTATCAAAGACGTGATAATACATGGACCCTTAAAATTTGAAGTCGATTGACCGTTTGTATTCCGAGATATATTCAATTAAAAATTGGATAATTAACATTGGTTG
>JARJDS010036904.1:0-12543 GCA_030264155.1 Atheta pasadenae | reverse complement strand
TTCAATAGATCCAGACATATTTTAATGATTCTAGTAAAACTGGTGCGTCCTATCAAAAAATGTTACTAAGATAAATTGTTCCTTATTAAATTACGAACAACTTTTGTTATAAACATTTGTTGATATTTTTATTATAAATAACAGTTTTCGGGGTTTTTGTGTCAAAAAGCATGAAAAAAATAGTTAAATTTCAATAGATTCTGACATAATTTATTGATTCTAGTAAAACTGGTGCGTCCTATCAGAAAATGTTACTAAGATAATTTGTAGGTAATTTAATTCTGAACAACTTTTGTTATAAACATTTTTTGATATTTTCATTCTAAATGACAGTTTTCTTCGTTAAAAATTTGATGTAATAAAAAAAATTTAATTAAAATTAAAAAAATTTACAACAAACTAAAATTACTTTAGTTAATTAATGCACAAACGCCAATATGAAGTAAATTCTCCAAGTAATCAGTGAAATTCCAACTTATTTGACTAAAGTTTACAAGTGTACAACATCATTAAACTAAAACCAACAAAAAAAAAACAAAATCCTAAGAACTAAACTTCGAACTGCAACTGAGAACTAACTACAAACTAAGAACTAAGAAGGTCTAAGAAGAGTCTGTTTATGTGCTCGTACAGTCTAAGACTACCACCACTGAAGAAGATCTGTCTCGGGTAGAAACCACAAGAGTGACAACACTGACAACGTGACAACTAGGCAGGAGGCAAAGACACACAACTATTACTCGCACATGTGTCGCACACATTGTACGCACGACCACGCACCGTACTCGCTCTTCAAGGGGGCGCATAAAGTTGTAAAACATCAAATGATTTACATCATCATACACAGTAACACCAACACAATAATAATAATAAAATCAAAACTTAAACATCAAAATATCAAAAAAAAATAAAAATTTTTTTGATGTTTTCAGATAAGGGATGAAATAACCCTTAACAATTTTTTTATGAATTCTTAACAAATTAACTAAATTTAGGAAATAACAATAAAAATTTGATTTTTTAAAAATTCTAGCACAATTTCTCAAGTTCTCAGAGTATATTTATACCAGGTGTGCCAAGAATAAACTAAAACTTTCACCGCCGCAGGCGTAAAATTACCGCATATCGCTATTTTTAATTGATCGATACGCTAAATATAGTAACAAAACAAAACAGTCGGAATTATAAATAAAATGTGCGCGGCGTGCGCCGGCGACAACGCAACCAACTAATCGCACGCGTACTGCACGTATTTACAATAGAATTATGTAAATATAAATACGAGAGATCCGCACACCACGTGGCGATCAAAATATTATAGAAAACCCCGACGAAAACAACCAAAAACAAACAAAAACAAACAAAAGCAAATAAAACAAAATTTAGATGTAGGCAACCAAATGTACAAATCAACATACCGATAAAATATTACTGTTTTTGTTTCTAATAAAGAAAAATGAGATACTCGTAGTTCAAGGTAAAACAAAAAATTAACATTAATGTTACGTTGGTTGCCTAGATTTGAACTATTGATAGTTTGTTGTTTTGTTCACAATTTTCAACAATAAGATCGAATCGTTCTAGAATCCAAGGTCTTTGCAAGGTCTCGATTTCAATGAGAATGGCCAGAGAGGGCGAACGAGATCGACCCGTTCGTTGTTCGTTCCTACGCTCATTGGACTCACCTAGATTTCCTGACATCCTGACACCACACACAACTCTTTCCAGCGCTTCCAACGAGCAGGAATTACAAATTTCAAAAACCAACTTTCTTTACGAGAATTTAATAACAAAACACTCCGTTTAGTATTTATTTTGGTATTTGGTTCAAATGATGATTGGTTAAAGCTTGATGTTGTTTGGTCGTTGTTTTAATTTTTGTTTAAAACAAAAGCGAAAATTGTTACACACGCGTCCGGTCGCAGCCGACACTCGCGCACGACTAGCCGAAAAGCACGATGATGGTTCGACGAAATCAAAGGCGAAAAGCTTGGGAAGCTTTGAGGACGTTGTGTGTGTCGCGACGTTTGGCGACAACACACACGGCGCTCGAACGCGTTCTGGCGGTGCGCTGGCCGGCGGTGGTGGCGAGCGACGGCGGCGTTCGGTGCGCTCGGTGCTGATTGGTCGATACGCTGGCGTTGCGTCACCGCCGCACAGCCACACGACCAATTGGAACAGCGTGATTTAAGTGCACACACAAATTCGTGTTCAATGTCTCTGTGTGTGAGTGCGAACGTAAAGCTTTGAAAGCTTCACGGAAAACGAAAGACGCGTGGGGTTGTGATGCGTGTGTGGGTAAGAGAGGTAGGTAGGCAAGACGCACTTCGTCTTCGTCGACAAAGACGCACGGGTGGAGGTCTACGCCTTGCACGCACATGTGAAAACATCACCATCCTCATTGCCAGATGTAACCTCAAACGGGTGTTGCTGCGTTTTTTTCTGCTCTCGTTGCTTTTGTTTCGTTTTCCATCCGTACAATATATATATTCGCGCACAATTCGTTGATTGCCCATCGATTTTCGATTAACCTTTCTTCGACCAGCCTTTCAAATCGTTCAGCGGTTCAGGGACGTTTTTTCCGAATTCAAAATGCTTGATGCATACATAACCTAGTATTTAACCCTTCCTTTCATAACCTTGAAATTGTTTATTAATTATAATGCATACTTTTAAGGCAAAATCGCCAATAAATATCAAATTTATATTAAAAGTTTTGAAAAAGTTGGAAATTTTTATCATTTTCTAAAGTTTTTTGTTGCAAATTCATAAAATTTAATGCCATTACTGTCAAAAACAATGACGACAAGTAAAACAGTTAACATAACCTCAAATAAACTAGAAAACTCATTAAAATGTATTAGTATTTGTTTAAAAACTACGACAATTCATGAAAAGTCACCTTAATCTGTCAAAAAACAGTTCAAAACATAACCAAACTCAATTAAATTTATAAAATTTGTTTAAAAACAAACATAACCATTCATAACCTTGAAACTTTACTAAAATTATCCAGAATTAGTGGAAAAATGTAGACAATCTTAATTAAACTGCAAATAACTAATCGATATTTAACAAAAATTAAAGAAATTTCGGAAAAACTAACAAAGAAAATGGGAAACTTGTCAAAATTGAGTAAAACCTAACCAAACTCGTCAAATAATGAGCTAAATAACGGATATAACAACAAATAACTTATGAAAAGTCTTAAAACTGCAAGAAAACTAATAAAATAATTAATAACTTATCAATAAAAGGACGAAACAGGATGTAAACTGTCAAAAACTTATCCAAACATAACCAAACAAGTTATGTCATTTACGTAATATGTTGTAATCTGTCAAAAACTTTTGAAAACATAACCAAATTCGTCAAAAACAATGAAAAGAAGTTGAATAATGAACATAACCACAAATATTGATAGAATTTCTTTTTGGTCCATAATTATCTCGAAACTAGGTGATAAGATAATGACCCAGTGAACAATCTACCAATTTTTAATTTAGCGTGGTCCAAACTGTCAAAAACCTGTCAAAACATAACCAAACCAATGGAAATATATGAAAAAAGCTAAATATGCAATAAAAACAAGTCGTAAGCTTGCAAATTTAGTCATATTTGACGTAAAATGACTTTGTGATTAAAGAATTTTAGTATAACAAATAATAAACTATATAATACAAGTTCAAAACTGCCAAAAAGTGATCGCAACATAACCAAACTCATAAAAAACTACCCAAATTATAATAAAACATAAACACAAACAAAATAACCTAAAAATTAAGGTAAACAGTAATGCTACTGTCAAAACCAAGTCTAAAACTGTCAAAACCAAGCCAAAAACTGTCAAAAACTGTTAAAAACTGTCAAAATCTGCCAAAATTGTCAAAAACACTTAAATTTTTTGACATTCCGTTAAAATTAAAATTAAAATTACAAAAATATAATGAAGCCGTTTGAAATATAAAATAATCGGTCGCAAGTTTGCTTATTATTATTATTTGTTGTAAAATTTTGCATAAACTTAACGTAGGTTTGAGAAGCTTAAAAGAAAATGTTTGCCAGGCGCACAGAAACGCCGACTTGAGGTTGTGAGCGAGCGCGGCGAGCGGTGCGGTGGCCGGCGGCGGGTCGCTGCGCGTTTGGCACGCGTCCAAAAAAGCGTCGCGGCGCACACAGCACGGCTTGTGTTTTCCTCTGGCCCGCGAAAGCTCGTCTCGAATTGCGGAGCGCGTACTTTCCGAGGCGTAGAACTAGCACCTCCTCACTCACGCAACAAAGATTTTCAAACATTTTACATGTACTTGTTGTTCAAGGATTTCCCAAGTCAACAATAATGTACACTTTTTAGAACAACAAAACAATAATTTTAACTTTTATTATAAATGTACTAGAGGTGTATAAAGTGAGAAAAGAAATGATTTAAGTTTTTTGTTTTGTTTTTCAAACGAATCAGATAATTTACCATCCACCGGTTGGGGCCGAAGACAGAAAATGTGTCTGGCACGATTTGGGGTGAGATAGGAGGGTGATTCCCGAAGAGAGCGCAACAGATGTACGCACACGCGCCAGCCAACTCGCACCGGGAAGACGTAGCGGAAATCCGGCGCGATTCCTTCGCTCCTGCGCGTCTGTCGGCGATGCGACATGTTCTCTTCATCGCGTACATCTCCACACGGCCATCGACATCGGTAATCACTCTTAAAACTGACTCACTCCCCCTCACACTCGCTCAAGACAAGACATGCATTTTTATGTCATTTGACTTAAACCAGTAAGAAAAAAAATGAAGAATTTTACTAACTTCCGTGAAATAAACTTATTTCATATTTTAAAGTGTGGCATAAAAAATAACAGTCACAAATTGATCACAACATAACCACAATCGTCAAAAACAATTGACACAATCAAACCACCAAACAACAAAAAACAAAAAAAAAACAAATGAAACAATTGAAAAATATTAAAACCAAGAATTATCTAGAAACATTTAGAAAAAGGCGTTTTAAAACGTGCAAAAATGATGTGAACATAACCAAACTCTTACAACATAACCTCAATTAGTTCCACCAAGTAAAACCTTCAATAAACTGTCAAAAATTACAAAAATCTATTCAAAACTGTCAAAAAGTAATAAAAACATACTCAAACTATTGAAAAACAAAAAACTAAAATTAATAAACAAATAAAATCAATAATAACCTGCAACATGGCCGGAAAATAAACAAAATTGTGAAAAACAAACAAATCATTGTTCTATTCTGTCAAAAACTGATTAAAATACAAGCAAATCTATCTGATATGCAGTAAAACTCAACTAAACTACAAATAATATCGTCACATAACCTCAAAACCACATATAACAGCATATGCTGTACACATAACCTAAAAAAAATTTTGACAGAATTTGACAACGATACAATACCAAACCACTCTATAAGATTTTGTTATACATTTTATATCATTTGTTTATTGTTTTTTGTCATTATTACACTTAAAATTACTATCAACGCCATCTATGATCAACTAACCAACTTATACTTTAATTAAATGTCAGAAATGTCTCAAATTGTGTGCCTCATACACAAACACACTGTATAAGTTGAATATCTACCCATAAATTCATGTCATTATAAGAAAATTATAAAAGTCCATAACTTAACGACGTATTAATGACTGGACATGACTTGTAACTTCAAAAGTTACTAACACATTCGAAGGTTAATACTTAAATTCCTCAATCTTCAATCAACACTTGAGTCCATCAAAGTTTTGTACGTTGTTCTTTAACATTTAGTAATTTTTCGGTTAGGTTTCGCTGCACTAATTACCAAAACATCTAATATTCCAATTGTGCTCATGCATGTGTACATCGAAAGTGTGCATCCCATTTGTCAGACGAAAGTTACCACTTCCGCTTTGGATAGATACATAAACATCCATGGAGGCGCACATTCGACACATGCGTCAAGAAACACGAGGAGCAAGCAACACGAAAAAAGTAATTAGAACATTGAGATTTTTAGAACATTGAGAAGATACGAAACTAGTAAGGAAATCTAAGCAAACGATGAAAACAAAACACTAACAATCACAATGATGTTGTCGATGTGGAAAAAAACAAAAGTTGACGGAAAACAAAACAAAAAAGTGTGTTGATTGTAAACGAAACAGTTCATAACCTCAAATGTTTTTAATGTCATAAATAAGCTGTCATATTGTCAAATTTTAAGGTTAGTAAAACAAAATGGTGACGCGATTTGGACGCGGTACGGCCGCCATGTTCGCCAACGCAAAACTAATCCGTGTGCGCTTCGCGCATGCATGCATCTATCCATCCCCCCAACCGATTCTCCCGCAGTAGTACCGAAAATAATTGCTTGTCCGAAATTCGACAACGCATCCGAAAACATGCTCCAAGCTCTATGGCGCGCGTCATGGCGGCATGGCTCTGGTATGACTATGGTAGTTCCAAAATAAGTCGGCTATCTTTGGCCTTTCGGGACTTTCGGCACTTCGCGCACACTATCGGCTATGTAGTATGATCTAGAAGCGCTTACCGTGAGGTACTGATGTCGGCGGCGGCAATGGCGGCTGCAGGATCGCGACGCACTGCGTGGCACTGCGAGTGAGGAACGCCGAAAAGCACACCGGCGCCGCGACTCAGCCCCACCTTAAAATGGCGCGCCACAACACACAAGACCAAGCGCCGCCATCTTATCAACCTTGATCGCAAACAACGACTTAAGGACTAGAACTTAAGACAACAACGCATTCGACTCATAATCAACATATACCTACAATTCGGAGATGATTTAGGGTTAAAGCTAAGTTGAAGTTATTTATTCGAAAAATTTAATTGTGTTGCTGAGTTTAAGTCGCAGGCGAAAGCAAAACGTTGGCATTTTCGCTGAGGTGCCAAGAAAGAAAAAAAATCATGTGCGACGTTGTGGGGAACGCGCCGTGGGTTACGTTCTAAAGATAGCTCAGCTCACAGGCGGCACGTGTCCAACCAGGGGCGGCGGGAAGGGAGGCCGCGACGCTCAGCGTCTTTGTCATGCGCGCACGCCATGACTAAGTCACTCATACATCCATAACGACGTCGCCGACGCTTGGGTTACTCACCTTTGGAGCAGGGGGCCGGAAGGGCCATGTGCGCACTGCGCGTGTCTAAGTGACTTACTGATTCTTGCCGGGCGCCATTGCGGCTCAAGCTAGAGCTCTAGCCCCTTCTCAAGTGTGCCGACGCCTTTTATGGAAGCGGCGCAGGCACAAGCCATTAATACAAGGTCCTCAATAAAAAACGAATTAATTAAACCACAAACAAAAAAACAAAATATTTTAGACGTCGTCGACACAAACATTTTTTTCTAACCTTAAATATTAAATTTCAACCTAAAAACTTCAAACGAGACTTGATATTTTAGAAAACCAAAAAAAATGTGAAACACTCTATAGATTAATTGAGGTTTCAAGTGCTTGGTGCTTGGCACGCGTCCAGGAAAAACTCGCAAAGCACGAAATCGTTTATTTACTCCGCGCGCACGCAGAGTCACGCACGTTTGTTGCTCTCCACGCTGCTCTGTCAACTTTTCCCTCCTGTGCCGCCCCTCAAAAGTCCCGCTTGCAACAAGGATAATAAGCAGTGCCAATTCGTTCAGTACAAGCGGAAAAAGCCGGTGCCGGCAACGCGCATGCGCGCACAGCTGCCAGTTTTGGTGTTTTTGGACGTTTTGTACGCGCAAAATGTCACCGCGTGTGCACGCACGACGAATGCAAACAAAACGCATCGCACGAACGACAACTGAGGCACGAATCGCAATTAAATCCTTTCGAAAACTTTCAGCTGCCGCCACAAACGCGCACGTGTCACGTAAATAAATCTCACAACAAAAACAAAACAACAAACGACCACAAAACAATGTAAAAGATAAAACTTTTCATTTGTTTTGTTTTTGTTTATGGTTTGTTGTGTTGAAACAAAAACAAATGAAAACACCGAACCGCACTTGGTTTAGCGATGATGAGTGTGATGACAATCATCGCGCTGTCAGTTTTCATTTTTAAGGTTATGTGTACCTGTCAACCACATAACCTAAAAATGAAAAGTGCTTTGTCGCGTCGTCAATTTAAATTAATTCATTCACAACACGTTTGCTCAAATTGACAAAATTAATTACTAAAAACTAATATACCATGTGTTCGATTTAGATACTAAATATATTAAATATACAATGTGTTTTTATATGTTTTTGTTAACTTTTAGAACACTTTGTATATTTAAGAATAGAAAAAAAATGGTTTGAATCAACAGGTTTATTAGGCATCGAGGCAAAAGGGTGTCGATGGCGGCGGTCAAGTGCGTTCGCATTGCGGCAGCTCTGTGTGTTGTAGACCGGTGGCGGTAGCGTCTGACGCAAAAATCGATGGCCGCATTGCCTACTGCGTGCACTCGCACGACACCAGCCAATGTAGCTGGCTTGGGAACAGGGTTGCGCCGCCGCCGCCACAAAGGCACTACTAATTGAGTCACGCCAAGACACGTGCTCTAATGCTATCCGAGTCTGTTCCGCGCTGTGAGTGGTTAAGAGCATTTAGAGTTTACAAGTTTGCAAATTGACAACTGGCAGGCACAACATGAATACTCGTGGTGCACTAGAAAGTTATTAATCGGGGGAGGAAATTCTTGGAAATGTATTGACAGGGTAAAATGTTGAAATTTTAATTCAAAATATAGAAATTACCAAAATGGCACCTAAATATTTTATAATTTCAACCTTTAGTCATAATTTTTGGTTGTCAAATTACAAATTTTGGTCCCCTATATGTTTTTTGGTTATGTAAGTTCCTTTTGTAATTATTCCGTACCGTTTTTAAAGCATAATTAAGTATTTTGGTCCTAAGGTACCATTTTTTTGGTACGCCATTACTATTTTGGTCATTTGGTACCTTTTTTGATATATTATTTCAGCAATTGCCCTTTTTTGTTTCCAGGTACCATTTTGGTCATGAGTCCTTAGTCCTTGTTTACCCTATTTTAGTCACCCATGTACTTTTCGTCCCCAAGTATAAATTTTTTGGTGTCGTACTACAAATTTTGGCTTCTAAATACCAAATCTGGGTGGGAACCCGCCATTTTTCGGTGTCAGGTACCATTTTTGGTCCCCAAGCATTCGTTCCCTTAGGAATTACCCAATTATGGTCACCTTTCTAACAGTTGAAAGGGAAGGTACCATTTTCGAGTCCTTCAATACAAATTTTTGATTAAAGTACCATTTTTCAAAACTTGGGCACCAGTTTTAGTCCCTGGGGACCATTTTTGGTACCATTTGCAAAATGTTGGTCCCAAAGGACTATTTCATATATAATTCACAATTTATACAAAAACTGTACAAAATATCTTACTTATTACTGACAAAAGTGCCCTTAAATTTAAAAAGTGCCATTTTACCATTTTCCAAAAAAATGTCCAAAAAACTCAATAAATCGTAATTAAAATTTCTAAAAATTAATATTCACCTTAATCCTTAAGATCCAATTGTTTAAGAAGAATATTCCTTTCTTCAAACAAATTTCAATATGTAAACACAAAAAAGTGTCATGGCGGCTGGTAAATGACACTTGTACACATCCCACTCGTTTCCACACACATTAAACGCCATCTAGAGGCCATATCCTTTACTTCCACTTAAATATCAAACTCCAACTATTCAAAGACTTTAAATATCGATGTTCATGTTGTTGTCACCAAGTTACCATTTTATTACAACACACACACACATGCACACCAAACAACAAATTTTGTTTGATGCTCAGGCGTTTGGTGAGTGGAACGGGGGTAGCGCGACGTGTCGCGACACTCGTAGTAACGACAATGGCGTCGGGCGCGTTTCCGGGGGGGTGGTTTTTGGTGCTGGCGACCAACAGGAGGACTGGATGCCCACTAAATTCGAACGGCAACGAGCGCAGCGAGAGGCGCTCCTCATCCACACGATGTATAAAAGGCATCGCTTAAAATATAAGTTTTATTTCGAGTGCGTACAGAGAGGAGCGTGTGGCGGCGTGAGCCGTGGGGCTTTTTGAGTATTTTTGACCCGCCGCGCACCGCTACCGCCGGCCGGCGCAACAATTTTTAGCGTTAATTATAGACATAAACAAACAGGAATATCTTTTGGCTATACATAGATTTGCGCAATATATACATGCGGGAATCATTTAATGGTGTCTCGATATTTTTAAACGACGCCATCTTGGATTTATACATAATTTACTAAAACGCGATAAAAAAAATTACATAAATTATATTCATAAAATTCGAATAACATGGAATATTATCAGTATTTAATTGTTGGGTGTTTCTATTGTTTTAAAATGAAATTTGGTCAAGGTACCATTTTTGGTCCACAGGTACCATTTTTGAAAATTTGCCAAAAAAAGATTTATTTTGGTGATTTTTAAGATATAGTTAAGTATAAATCATCAGTTTCAATAAATTTTAAAAGTACCATTTTTCGGTCACCGGTACCATTTTTGGTACCACGGTACCATTTCTGATTGTTGTACAAAAATGTTTATTTTTTAGTGGAAAATAAGTAAAAAGTATTCATAGCTATAGAAACGCTTAAAAATAAAATTTTTTTGCGGTACCATTTTTTTGTCCACAGGTACCATTTTTGGTCCCCAGGTACCATTTTTGCAAATTTGACCCAAAAAAATTTTTTTCGTGATTTTTCAGATATAGTTAAGTATAAATCATTAGTTTCAATAAATTTGAAAAGTACCATTTTTATGTCACGGGTACCATTTTTGGTACCAAGGTACCATTTCTGAATTTTCGTCAAAAATATTTAGTTTTAAGTGGAAAATAGGTAAAAAATATTTATAGCTATAGAAAAGCTTAAAAATGAAGTGATTTTTAAAAATAGTGATAAATTAGTTGTTTTTTCAAATTTTTCGGCCCCCAATTAATTTTTGTACATTCTCCAACGATTAAATTGATTGAGATTTTATTTGTTTCCTTAATACTCCACACAGAATGTTATCAATTTATCTCACTTGTCATAAAATTTAATTTTCGCATCAACATTAATCAGATTAACAAACAGGATATAAGTGTTGGATGACACTCAATAAACAACGCGATAAAAGCTGATAATCTCTAATCAATCAAAAACTCAATAGTATTTTTATTGCGATCTACTTTCTCTAAGCAGAGAAATATCACAATTCAAAGATCAATCAATTTCATAAGATTATGATAACAAAAATTCTTAGAAATAAATCATCACTTATCTTAAAATCATCAAATCACCAAATCATTAAATTACCTTAGTCATACGAGTCATACTCGTTAATTTATAGTTAGTAATTTAAACATTTAATTTTTTTAGAAATTTAAAGGTTATTAAGTTAGGTTATGTTGGGTCATTATTTCCGACATTGTGCAAGTCTCTGTACGGTATTGTTTCGACTAATACTGAAAATAGTTGGCGTGTTGTGGAAATTATGATTTATAAATAACCGACGTAAACAATACGCATGTGTGTGCGGGTTGTACAGTGTGATTAATACGTATATAGGTGGAAGCCCGGCGCCGCCACCAGGTGCACTGCGTGTATAAAATAAAAGCAAGAAAACAACGACAGGAACAAAAAACACACAACCGAAACGGGAAATGTGGAAATGCGTCAAAGTATCACCACGTGCGTCAAACGAAACGAGCGTATCGTAGCTAATGACCGGTCATGTAATTAGTTTCAGGTACTTTACTTACAACTCCTTGTTACTATGAGTAGCTATGTACTAGGATTTAGGTACTACTTGTAAAAAGGATAAACATTAGAATTATTTATATACGCTGGTTTTAAAAAAACAATTGACAATCTCGGACATGTATTAATCATTAGCATGTTGTGGTTTTATTTTTGGAGGTTAGCATTAACAAAAGTAACAATTGTTTATATTTTTGTTTTTATGTTTTACTTTAAATGATTTTTTTCTTTTTAATTTAATTCATTTTGGATATAGGGTGGTTATTATTATTATTATTATTTTGTCGTTAGCGTATTTTGGTAAAAATAATGTTTGTTACCCGGTGCCATTTTTTGGTCCCCGGTGCCATTTTTTTGAAAATTAATAAAAAATCAAAAGTTTATTACAATTTTTTTTAATTTATAGCTTGGTAAATTACAGAATTAAATTTGGTACCATTTTTTGGTCCCCAAGGGTACCATTTTTAAAAATTTTTTTTTTTGAAAAAAAATTCAATCTAGTTCAATTGGGTTATATACATTTATTTCCATTTATAAAGACAATATAATATTGTCGAAATTATTTTTGGTACCATTTTTTGGTTTTTGGTCCCCGGTGCCATTTTTTCAAAAATATAAAAAAACATAACCTATGACTAAATCAGTTATAAAAACTTGTAAGGAGGGCCCTTTTCCTAGCATTAAGTAGGCTGCAATGTAGAAACATTGAGTGGGCGTCGTTGCGAGGCAACCTCGTAATGTTTGAAAACTATAGAGATTCAGTCTGATTCCA
>JARJDS010036894.1:0-48210 GCA_030264155.1 Atheta pasadenae | reverse complement strand
GATTTCGCGCTCGTAGGAATTAGGGTGACGGGGTGACGCATAAGAAAAGAAACACAAAATCAGAAACGTACACTAAACTTAAAAATCAAGATTGGGGTCTAGTCACGTACACCACAGTTGTTTTATTTTGATAAACATGCAATTAAAATTAACAATAAGAAAATAAAACCAAACAAAACGTAAAATTAAAACTGTCTATTTACAAGTACGTAATTAATACAAATAGATACAATATTATTCAACATAAATTAAAACATAATTAAATAAAATCGAAAAATAAAATAATAACATGATGTATTTCTAGTGAAACGAACACAAACATAAATATTGTACGCATTGTCCTTTTGCATTGTATATTAGTGTTCAAATTAATAATTGTAACTTTGGTCGATTATAAATACAGGTCTTTTATGTGTTTTAACAATAAATTAAAATACGGTTAAAACATATAATAAATACAATTCCTTTTGTTAATCCAAGTAAAATCGGATTTATAAATGAGTAAACAAAAAAAATCAAAAATAACAAAGCTCACAAATCACAACTTTTCGTCGCTAATGTTCAGCATGTTATAGTAGGAATGATCGGGAAATCGCTCCAGCTCGATGTAATCGGTTTCAGTCATAAGGAGCTTTTCTAACAACTGGATGCATTCATCAAATGGCGGCCGTTGCTTTGGATCTTTATCCCAACAATAATACATGATATTGTATAGTTCTCTTCGGCAATGTTCTGGTTTATCGAGTCGATAACCATCGCGTACCTTAAAATACGATATTGATTAGAATATTGATCATTTTATTCAGAATATATAATCTCGATTTTTTTAAATAAATTATAATAATAATTGTTTTGTGGGTAGTGTGGTACCTTTCGCATAACTTCAGCAGCTGATAGTCCAGGATACGGCGTACTGCCTAACGTCACCACCTCCCAGATTAAAACGCCAAAACTCCACACATCAGATTTGGTGGAGAAGATGTTATCGTACAAGGATTCAGGTGCCATCCATCGAATCGGTAGGCGTCCCTCACTCTTGCGCTCGTACACATGCGAGTCGATGACATCGCGCGCAAACCCAAAATCGGCCACTTTGCACGTGTGCTCATCGTTAATTAACACGTTCCGAGCCGCCAGGTCACGATGAATTATCTGCGAAATAAGGACAAAGCGTCAAGTTAATTAACCAAACGTTGTTACTCAGGAACAGCAACATTGATTTTCATTTAGTTTGAAATCTATATGATCCAAAACACAATATCTCTTTAAACGACATTCAATTTCAACAAAGTTATCCATCAATTGTTTTATCTATCAAATTCAAAACATTTTTGGAATTTACTAGTTTTGGTCCCAAAACCAGGACTCAAACTAGTTCAAGTTCAAACTTACCCCATTGGAAGCCAAAAATTCCATTCCTTTAGCAACTTGGTAACAAAACGACGTTAAATCTCGCGAAGTTAACGATTTGCTTTGACCGTGCATATTATTATAATACCGCTCTGCTCGTGAGTTCCTCAGGTAGCTTTGAAGCTTACCCTTGCTTACAAATTCCATAATAACGAACAAAGGATCTTTCTCTGTGCAGGCGGCCAACAAGCGGACAACGTTCGGATGTGGTTCCAACATCTTCATCACCTGCAATTCAGACTGCAGATCCAGACGCTCCTTTTCGCTGGCGTTTTCTTTCAAGGTTTTCACAGCCACAATTGACACACCGTCCTTATCTACAAATTCATTAAAAATGATTTAATAAATAAAAAAAAAATTAAAGTACATTCCAAAATTTAATTAGGGTTTATTAAAGAAATTAATATAAGGCATAAAAAACCTTTTTTTATATTGAACGTAGAATGTTAATTACCGTCAATATCAATGGCCTCGCATTTCCACACTTGTCCAAATGCGCCCTCACCCAAAATATTGAAGAACTTGAGTCGATGACGAGGAAATTCCCAGCGGTCATTGCTCGGCTCAAGTTGATTAGGTCCACCCAGCTTAAAAAAACGTAAACACACTTAAATTTTTTGCTTTCGTGTTTTAATTTGTAACATTTTCAATGTTTTTAGATGAGTTAATTTACATTTCACGTGCCGCAGTGACCCGTTAATGATCGTTAATGAATTTTACTGTTCACACAGAACGTTGTTCTGTTACAATGTCAATAAAAGTTTAATTCAAGATTAGTACTGGCTTTCAACTAAGGTCTGGCGTTAATAAACTCGGCGTGTTTGTTTTGTGTTTATTTTTTCATTTTGGTAGAGTATTTCGGTGTAACACAATTGATTCTGGGTTTGATTGCGTACGTCCTGTCGTCGAATTCGAACGTTCGAACGTAAATGAAAGCAATAAAGACTTTTACCAGTACAAACCCCACAGAAGACTCAAAAAAGACTCGACTATACGGATAAAAACACAACCGAAGAAGAAACAAGAAAGTGGTGAAAGGAACGTGTAAGTGTATTACTTGTATACCTGTGGATTATTATTGTCTCTTTCCCAAGGCTCGTAACGATTGCTGAAGGCTCTAGGACCACGCCATTGCTGCATGGCCAGATCTTCTTGAACGACTGCTATTCCACCCGAGTCTTTTCGCTGGAAATTAAAAACAAACCTTATTTTTAACCTCGAAACCTAAAAATGTTTACTCGCAAACAAATCAAGCAGAACCAATTTATTTTGTGACACAAAAACTTACAATATCCTTATCTTTACAGTGTTTGCTCCTCGCCAAACACAACTTCTTCCTGAAGAACAATGCAATAACCCCAACAGCAATAAATATTGCGCATACTGATATCACCGGTACCAAGGTCACAGCCAATTCCTGCACCCCGGACCGAACTGGTTGATCCTGCGGTGGTATTTCGTTATCAGACACTCGATCGCCATCCTTAACGCCGTTTGCATCTCCTGCTTTTGTTCTATTTCCAGGCTCATCATCTGTGTTTAAGTTTGGCGTGCCGGTGCGATTATGCTCTCCCGGGCGACTATAATTCGTGTTAATTGACGTGTAGGTATTTGGATCAATGGGTAGCAGGTGCCCACTACTTCCACCACCAGAAGATGAATTTGCGTTGGAACTGGATGTACTGTCCGGTCGTGATGGTTGTTGTGGTATTGGTGGTGGCTGGTTCGACAAAGACGGATTCTGATTGATCTTTGGTGGGAAGTTTAAGTTGATGTTGAAAGGATAATTGGACGGATGAACTGGAGGTCGCACTGGTTTCTTGTCTCGTGTAGTTTCGTTGACAATGTAGACTAACACTTCGGTTTTTGCTGCCAGATGACCATCGGAGACTGTTACGTACAAGAAGAAATTCTCGCCGGCCTAAAATTTTATAAAATTTATATTGCATTGAATCCTGTTTATTAGAATATGAACTTACACGTCCTTTGAGTGATTCGTTTAAAGTTACAATGCCTGTGTTATTGTCGATACGAAACGGTACTCGTAGTGAGGGTGGTATAGGTTCGAGGCCATATTCTAGGCGATCGTCTTCGTTGTCGTTACCATGGACACGATCAATGAATGACCCAATCTCATCTGTGTCTAATACTTTCCACTGTCGTTGTAACCACATTGTTGGTGGGGTGTTTTCTGATAGTTGGCCGTTGCATCCTAAAATTAACATTAATATGATAATAAAATACAAATAAACACTGTATTTACTGAAAAAAACAATTGAAAGTGAGGATTAAGGAATTATGCATCGTAACGATTGTTGTCGTGTTTTGTTTTTGTTGATTTAAGCAACAGGTTTTGTTTTGAAATAACAAATGATGGTGAACTAACAAAAATAAAGCATCAACTCAATTGTTTTTATTTCCAAACAATCTAATTCCAACTAATCGTTACAATTTATCTTTGCGATTTTTATAAATAAACAACAAGTTGAAAATCATAAACTTAAAATTTGGTTGGTAATTTATGGTATTGTGTTGAGTCAAGTGTATTTGAACGTAGTTGAACTGTTAACTATGCTAAATATCATGTGGTATGTGGTATGTGCTATGACTATGACCACGGATGCGTTCTACTTTCTCTGCATGGCATGACGCGATGACTCGTTGTCCAACGACCAACGACCGAAGACGAGACGAACGAGCGCCATGATTTTATAGTTTAGCAAGTCTCGCGAACTCCCGGCATTTTAACCAACCGCAAGCTTCAATATCTGGATCGTTTTGGTATAACAATCGAGTCTTTCCAGTCGCGTGCTGCCAAACTATTCCAACAGCAATTCCTACTCCACAAGTGCTCATGATCTGCACACGTGCTGGAATGTAATGCATTCACCAATACCAGTCCAGCGCCATCTACAAACCAATAGCTGTAGATAACTGTTGCACGTGTCACTATGTAACCATTGTCAAAATTAGCTTAAGAAGTAAAAATTATTAATACTCAAAGTAGCAAAATAACACAAACATTTTATTCGCATTATGGGAACAATTTTTTTTTAAGAATTTTCTGATGTAAATGTTGTGCTTTCCGACCGGAAAGGAAACGTTAAGCGTGCGGCAGAAATACGCGTTGGAAGAATGTGGGAAGAATTTAAATGAAAAATCCAAGTTCATACAAAACGAAGGACAAAGGGTTTCCTAAAGCGAACAACAGATCGAGTAAATAATTCAGAAAAAAAAGGAAAGCAGTTTTATTTTTGTAAAATGTTTTTCAGTTATTTATGTTTGCATACTCCTATATTTTCTAACAATATTTTTAGGAACTTTTTTCACTTAACGAATCAAGTGGAAATAATAATACACTCAACGTGCCTGACGCACCTGATACCTTGGCAATTTTGCGAGTCTGAGACTGAGACCAAATCCCGAATGAATGAATGAAACCAAAATCAAGTTTATGAAAGAAAACGTCGAAGGGAGGGACTTGAAAGAAGTTGGGCGCAATTATTCCACTTCGGGAGTGAATGTACCGGGCCGAAAATCTCTATATTTAAAGAAAAACTCATTTCAGTGAATGATTGAATTGACTTTGTTTAACTCAACTGAACTTGAAACATTCAAACATGTTGGAAACATTTAGTGATTTGTTATTAAAATTATTATCTCTATAAATCCCTAATTTCAAGAACTGATGCGTTGATTCGTAATATTAAATCTTTGACTAAATAAAAAGATTTTTCGCATGTTTTATGGCTAGTACGTTGCGTAATGCATTCGGGGCGTATTAGCTCAGATTGGTCTTGAATCACGTTGAGCAAACATTGAACATTGGGGAGTGTCGACACGCATTGGTAATGATCTTTGGGGACTTCAGCCCCCAAAGTACATTACATAGATTATTCCTGGCTCTTGCAAAGGATACGCCATTGTTATGCAAGGACGCGCGCAGTAATTCCATCCTGTGCTCACAGCAAAAGATGTTATGGTTACTCGACCTCAACGTCCAACAGCAACAACATCAACAGCAGATGGTGTACAGTTTAATTCTTGAAATTTATTTACGATTGCACAAGCTGCATCAATATTTACTAATCATAACAAGCATATTACATAAATAATAATCAGCATTATGTTAAATAACTAACTTTAATTTAAGGTTAGAATTTACTATAATGTCAATTTAACATTCAACGTTGTAGGTTATGATAACGAAAAACTTAAGGTCATGTTGTGCGTAACCTCAAATGTGACGTCATTTTAATCAATAATGTAAAACTGGTCAACTGTTTTAGAGTGGAGTTTTAATACAAACAGTGTACGATCCCTTTTAGTGATTTGGTCATGCAAAGACGCATTAATATTTGTTTGCTCAGTGTCAGTTTGAGTTCATCAGCAGAGCGCTCCAAACTCGTTATGGCAGATTATTACCGCGTCTGCGGTCAAGTCTGCAAATTCCAAATGCAGAATGCAGAATGTTGCAAAAAGCGACAAATAGTAATTGAAGTCAGCGACGCCGACGAAACGACGCGACGCGACACTACACAACGCCAATGATGACAACAGAGTCGACGAATTTGGCGAGATTATCGAGAAACGATAAAATCGACATGTGCGACGACGCCAGATGCACAAACGGGTTTTCATGAAACTAATAAAACAAAAAGACACAAAGAAAACAAAACAACTACTTTATAACTTTAATTAAAAACAAATTTTGTTCAGAATAAGTACAAAAACTTATACTTAATTATTAAAACAAAAAAATGATCACTTAAATTCGATGTTGATACGTGAAAGTGAGTACAAAGGATTAAGTTTCCTTTCATTTTCGTTTTGGTGTGTTTCGCATTCGTTTCACTTCCCATTTTGTCAAAATACCACCAAAAAGCTTAAATTCGCCATGCGCCAGTGTTAAACTTCAGTTGAAAGCTATACTGTGGTAAATTGCGTCTTCTCATCCTCGCGCAACCCGGCACATCTTAACATTTCACCACCGTCATAGCTTTCAACGCAACACTCAACATCTAAGAATGAGTATGTCGGAGTCAAAATAGGATGTGAAATTGTGAAATATTCTTGGTCTTCTCCCCGTTGTCGTTCTGCACTTGGCACGCACCACACGCGTAATGTCGAAATGTAAACATTCCGTAATCTACCCGCGCGCTTGTACTCTTTACTTCTTACTCTCCGACGTTATTTACATAAGTTAATACACACGAACACATATTTTCCAAGGCGTGTTCCTTGAGCGAGAAAGATTCGGGCATTTCTACATCAATGAACCTGCTATTACCCCAAAACATCTGCCTGGAACACATTTTAATGCATAATAAATATTTTATTAGTTTGTTTGCTTAGTTTTGCCTTGCAAAACAAAAAAACAAAATTTGTTTTTTATTTATTTAGTACGCTGTGTTTTATATTTTCATTTGTTTTATGTTTTGCGTGGTTATCAAATAAAAAAACTATTCGCAAATTGATTTTGTTTTGTTTACTTTTGTTTTCTTTGTTCTGGGAATTATTTGTTGATGCTATTAATGTTTTGTTTCAGGTGTTGTTGTCTTTTATATATTAAATGTAAATAGTTTAGTTATTATTTTATTCTAACGTCATGATGTATTAATACGAGAAGGGTTCGGACAACTGCTTCCTGCTTGGACAGGACACATTATTAGATTTCTCCGAATTGATCAAAACATCCAAATTCAATAAAAATATTATCTGTAAGTATGCCAATATCAAATTCATTTCAAAAATCAATTCAAATATTCATTTTCTGTAAAATTGATTCACGTTCTGTTGATTTTATTTGAATTTCAGTAAATTTTAATTTCCTGACCTTTTGATCTTTTTATGTGTAATAAAATACAACTTTAACCTGTTGAACGTAATCGCTCTGGATTGTAAAGACAGGATTCTATAATTTTGCAGGTTTTCTTCACATTACACGCTCGACATCCTGTTACAAGTTCGTTCTGGCGTTCTCACTACGCGCTTCATGTTCTTCACCTTCCAAGAACTTTGTTTGGAATACGCTTCGTATGGTGGCAAAACATTGGTTGGTTCGGCTGCAGACGACGTCCGTGAAACCAGTCGTGACGTAAGCGAGCGTCAAGCGCCATATTTTGTTTCGTGCAGCAGCCACAGCAGGATTTGTAGTTGCGAACACAGGTTTTGCCAATGCAAACTAAGCGTATCGATATACTCATTCATTTCTGGGCGTTGAGTCTCGGCAATCTTGACTTGATTTTAATAGCATTGCATATTTAATATTTGCAGGTTTAGACGGCGGGGATTTGGTAAGTGTAAGCCAGTGGAAGCGAAATTAGTATATCCTGCTTTGATTTACGTCAAAACATTCAAACATTAAAACAAGTGAAAGCTAAATGCGTCACTACCATTTATTTTTCTTACTAGTAACAAGACAATACAAAAACAAAAGATGTGCCTATGCCATCTACGACTTGTAGAAAATATTTTTGAAACAAATTCCCATGCATTTTAGAACTTTTACGTCACAAACAATACGATTATTAACGAATAATATCGCACAATGTTTGGTATTTCACAACAAACCGTCGACACGCATTTAGTTCAAGTAATTAGTTAGGTATTGCGTAATTACCCAAACTCAAAACGACAAATCTCGCTACGTCACAACAATGGTAAGTTTTTTTTGTTTTTAAAATCTCAAATAAATTAATTGTTTTTAGAATTTCTACATAAAAAATACAAATCAAGTCGAATTGAAGGTTCTAGGCTTGTAATTGATAAAATTTATTCCTCCTCAACAACAGTTGCTAGTTACTGTTCTTTTGTCTTTCCTTTGTGTAAAACCGACGCTCATGTAAAAGCATGAAGAGTGATTACTGAACAATCTGAAGTCTATTTTCTTGCATTGAGTTTACGATCTTCAAACTTTGCGTTTTTGCTTTATACTCTTTACTGATCGTCGTAGACAGTAAACACTCAGTCCTGAGGCCATCCGGCGAAGAAGTCTTCGCCATGTCTTCGTTACCGACGCAGATGACCTACTTGGATGTCGCTGGCTCACTAACTCACTTATACACTTGCTCGGTCTTTCGCTACGTGTTCTTCGGCCTTTCCAAACCAAACCACAAACAGAAAACGCTCACGTCGCGTCGTTTGCTATTCAATTCAACAACGCATAAACCATGAGTGATGTATAATTTCAAAAAAATTACAGAGAGGTCCAGACAAGACCTTTTTCTTCAAGCTTTATAACCTCGTAAACCTCCAAAATGGTGGAAACGTGTTTTATTGTTTTTTGCAGGTTGTGAGCCGTCAGAAAATGAAATATCAATAACAAAGATTGAGTGAAAATATTTAAGCCCAAAAATGAATTCACAGAAATTTAATTTAAATTTATTCGCCGAATTTTCGCGTCAACATTTCCCAAAACCGATTAAACAACAGCGATTGCATAAAATGTAAGGAAACAAACAATCAATTGTGTTATTAAAATTTTCTAAGAAATTTTAATGATAAAAGTATCTAAAGTTTCTGGTAAATATTATTTATTTCTTATAGGTACATTTCGTAACCTTAAATTAAGATATTACCACTCTAGAAGAGACTTAAAATCTTAACAAAAGTTGAGTGATTTGTTTGTGATCTGTAATTTTGAATAACATGTTTTTCTACTCATAAAGTTTACAAACAATGGCTCAACTTTGTTTAAAGAGTGGAGGAAGAAGACTCTGACGAGTTTGTTAAGTGCTTCTTAGTTTTGTTTTGAGGCACAAGCATTAACATTAAAAAAAAAAAAATATTTATTGTGTGCAACTTAAAAGTTTAAGGAATGAATATTTCAATTCAGTTCTGCGTTGTTGTTGTCCATGCTAGTTGAGAAGTTGCAGACATTGTGGTAGCTCAAGAAGCGAAGAAAGCATGCACCCAAGGACATAAAAAACGATATCGCTTTCTCTTCTCGCGCGACTCACAAGACTCGCGAGTTTCATGACTTGAACCAGCTAACAAGTAACAGCAGCTCGAATCAAATTTCGAATCCACACAGCCCAGTCATGCGGCAGCAATTTGATAAGTCAAACGTTTTGTACAACACGAAACGACTTTAACATAAAACACAAATCAAAGGATACAAAACTTGAGTTGAAATCAAAAGTCAAGAATAATATTTTTGCCAAACGTTTACAAAATAAAATAAAATTTCTTAGAACTGGGTTAACATTTTTGGTTAGGTTACCATTTTTCCTAACCTTAAATATGCATCCTACTTTAAAATTTTAATTAAATTTATGAACAAACTGCATTAAATCCACTTTTTAGATTATAAAGTAAAAGATATTAAACCTGAAAAATTTTGTGCAACATCTGCGAATTCTTGTGAGCAAACAGATGTCAGAACTGCGGAATGAAAAGCGGAGAACTCGTAAACACAAAAGTTGCGATGGTAAATACGCATTTCCAACTCTATAATTTCAAACGGCTAACAAATTGTTAGTAACAATGCACTGCTTTAATTCCAGGTAAACTTCTTTAAATTACAGAAACTAACATTTTAATTGAATTAAATAATTTTCAGTTAAATTTGGCGTTAATTAACAAAATCACTTATTAACAAACTAATTACTGAATTTTAAATTATACACAACTTATGATTAACCACTAAGAATGCATTTTTCTACACGATTGTATAAAATGCATGAAATTTAATTATTTGCGCATCGCATGTTCAATGTTCACTTATCACACACAATTTTGTATTAAATGAATTTTAATTTGAAGTGAGCATGCAAGCAACAATCGAGCGCAAACAACATTCTTACAATAAATTATCTAATTATCCCCGCCGGTCTTTCCGTGCCGTGTACTGCCGCGGATGCGCCCTGTGCATTAATTGTTTTATGTTTCGTGTGAAAATCGCGTTTTCTCAAGAACTGACTTAATGAACGAACGAGTAACAAACAAGCTGCATTCATTGAATTCATTCAAGTCATACTATTCATACTATTCATAAATTATCGTCTGTATACGCGATGCACGCAACTAATTTGGATAAAATTAGAATTTCTAGGTAATTTATAGTATCATGTTAACAATAACAAAATTAAAAACATTTTAAAGGTACAAAACTATTCGCTAACAGATGGCGTCACTTTCTGGTTTTACGTTAACCATACCTTAACACTGATTAGATTCATCAATAAATCTAATTGAAAGTCATTAACTTATATGCACAGTTTAATCTAACTTCTGTGACTGTCACTCTTTGTTCTCTTTACATTTCAATGGCGCAAACAAAACGTTGTGCCAACGCTATTATGTTTCGCACCCGGTTTGTCATACAAATGAAGCGGACGTGCAGCAGCTTTTCATTACGTCGAATTTGTTGTTGGCTTGGTTGTGCATCTAGGTAGTAACATCACTGACATTCAATTCTCAGCGACCATAGAGAACATGGCGCAATGCGCTCGAATTTGTGAGCGAGTAAGCGGCATTCAATAACACGCCAATTATTTTCTGGGACGCGCTTGCCTCATTTGCACAACGCGTGAAACATTACATTGAGTTTTTGCGATGCTCATTTTGAATAGCGCACTTTTCGTTCGTATCAAGCAGGTTATTGTTAGAGCTAAAGACCTGCATGCGTTTTATTCCACAGTTTGCACAGCAAATGCAAAGATAACATTAGTATGCATTGTACGAAATGTTTTCGTTTACAACATTTTGTTAGAAGTCCAACGAACGTAGAGGTTGGTAACTGAATTTTTTGAAAAAACAGCAAAATTGAATGAGAAAACAATAATTTAATATTATCTTTAAATTTATCTACAATTTTTTAACAATATTAGTTTGATGGTAACTTAAAATTCAGACTTTGGCCTTGTTCATAACCATTGTTTATTATTACCGTTGCAAATCTATTATTTCCACATCTATTCTTTGAAAACTTCCACAACAACAAAAACTTCTACTATTAAACTATACTTTTGTCTACATAGCTTAAGTTAGGGTTTTTTAGGTTAAACACGCCCAAAACTTTATATTCCATGACGTCACAACTGATGCACCAATCGAAACCTAAGCTGGATTTTGATTGGTTGTAGCAGTTAATACCGAAAACGCATTGCACTAAAACAAAAAAACAAACAAATTTTACCTTTGCACGTAAACATCCATATTAGAACGACAATGCCGAAGAGTTCCTTCAACTCCATAATGACGAGCGACTTCCTCACGTCGCTGGCGTCCACTGGCGTCGTCTTGTGGGCTGTCCATACAACTCAGCCGCACTTTGCAAGCACGTTAAGCGTCACTTTCTAGCACAAGAACTCAAATCACGCACACACTGAAATATTTTTTGAATTCCACTTAACGTCACGTGAATATAAGACCACACTGGAATTTTGGTTTGTGTGACACAGAAATTTTCACTTTTTCGTTTATATTTTTAATGTGATAATGACTCAATCAAAATGAATATTGATCATTTATTTAATTACTTTTGTTTTTATTTAAAATTCATTATGAGCATGACGTCAATCCAAAAAATGTTATATTTTGGTTCCGTATTTCTGTTTGGATTTCTAGTCTGTAATTTGTGATTTGCGATTCAAAGCTCTGTGTTCGTGTAATGTGAGTGAACTTGAATTAGCGCTACAATTCAAATTGGAAATCACAAAATCTATACAAATCATCACTCAGTGTCAAGGTTAAATTAGTTGAGTCTAATTACAATTTAAATCATTCCTCAAATAACATCCCATTGTTGCGTTTTGCAATTCCAATAAATGATTCATCCACATCAAAAGAACGAAAACTTAATTACGTTTATCTAACCAAACCTTGTGTTTCCTGGTTATTATTAAATATTTTTCATTCTTCCCACTCAGTTCTTAAATGTTTTACGTGAAATTATAGTCCGGTACAATGCACCACATCTTTAATTCACTTTTGTACACCTTAGTAAACTTTAAGTCACTTTACTTTAGTTAAGTCAACACTTTTTCGTGTTTTTTCACATTTTAAAGCTGGTAAAAGCTGGCCACAAACGCGTCAAATAGAAAGTAGACGCGGATGTATCACAAATACCAACGGCGAGTCTGTACCATGGGTATAACTGTTACTACGGCATTTACTGCTGGTTAATGGTATCCTGCTGTCAAACATCAGAAAACATTGGTCTAAAGGTGGTGATGGTAACGTTTCTAAAGCCACCAGGTGCGTGGAAGTGGCTTAAGTTACCAGCTACCATTCTCCTGCTGATGTAGTTTGAATTGATAATTAAGTTTAACTAATTTACATAGTGCGACATCTGGCGGTGAATAGTACCAATAACAAGTACAACTTTCTAGAAACCTGAAACTCAAATCAATACTGTAACACGAATGATACAAAAATATCGTAAATTTGTTTTAATATTTTATTTTAATTTATTTTTAGTAATAAAACCTATTTATTATAATTTTAAGTAACTATTAAATTAAATAAAAATTAGAGAGACGAAGTATTTTAATTCCCAAAAATTTTAGGTCCCAAGTACAATAATTCACCAGTAGATGTCTAGATGTGTATTGAAATGAATTGAAATGGCGTAAAAAGTTAATATTTTTAAATTTTAATTACGAATTGCTTAAATTTATTGCGACTTTACACATTTTGTAAGTTAAACTTGATTTAAAAAAATATTATTTGCATAATAAACAATTTATGTAATACCATTTTATGTTTTGGCAATCCGAATGTTCGATTTAAATTGTTCAATAATTACCAATCAAGTATTTTAACGCGTCGTTGCTTAATATTTAATATCACGCTAAGTTCGAGTATGTAGTTATTGAGTTCAATATTAAGTTCAATCAACAATCAATTTAGTTTGTTCGAGCTATGTGGTTCTAGTTCACATTTATTCGTACTAACGTTACAAAATACTCATTATCATTTAGTTTTAGTTTTAGTTCATTTAATGTACAGACTTAAAAATATTATTAATAAAAAAGAAATTTAGATTGGTTGTGTGTTGTGTATTAAGTTTTTGATCACCTGAAAATTTTGTTTATTTTTCAATTGTTACATAAAATTACTAAAACAAAAGAAAGAAATTTATATGTGATTGCAATACATATTTGGAATATTCAAATACCTAAACGTAACAGAATTTCTTTAAATCTAAAAATAGATATCTAATGACATTCGGATATTCTATTAATAAACTTTAAGCACGCAGACAAACTACTCGTAAGTCTGGGAAAAACTCGTGATGTGCCATTCAGTTTTCATTGACCGTAAAATACAAATAAAAATATTTTAGTGTTTGGCAACGATCAAATGAAAACGAGTACACTTAAGTCGTGCGGATTACTTCATTAATGTAGTTTCTGTCATTCCAGTCATAAAACTAGACATTTAGAAAAATAACCTCAACATTTATTTATGTTCTCCTCTTTTTAATCTCAAGTTTCTAAGCTTGTTATTTGATTCATGGTTTGTTCATAACATAAAGCTTATCCCGCAGGTCCTTAAACACACAACATATTTCAAACAAGTGTAAAGTACAAGTGTTTTGTAACATGAGATGATTTTCATGTTTTCGTTATCTTTAGAACTAAAAAACCTAAAAAGTGTATGCAACCGCACTAAATCTATTTATATTACATGCAATTTCAACAAAATAAATACAAAAAAAAGTAACAAGTAACTAATATTTCAGTACCAAATAAATGTAGTTAAATTTAGTTAAACAGTTAAAATCTATTTCTAGTAATACATGTGTGAGTATTTCACTGTGTGGAAGTTGAAGTGTTTTGATATTATATTTCATTGTTATTTTTAAAATAAACCAGACCTTAAACACGAAAATAAAATCTTTTGTGTTTTTGTCTGAATTTAAAAAAAACATCGACAATTGATATAAAAAAAAAACTTTATAATAATTAAACAATAACTTGATGAGGAAATATTTAACTGCAATCAAAACAGTAGACGTATTGGCAACAAAATAGGAACCTGTTACGATTTAATGATTTTTCACACAGAAATTACTTATAATTAGTAAACGGAATAAGTGCGTCAATAGTTTTTGTCTACTATAAATATAATTATTTAAAAAAAACAGTATAAAACGTGCATGTTACAACTGCAGTTTATATTTTTCGTTGATTTGTGGTTTAATTATATATTTTTGTAATTATAGAACCATTAATTTGTATTTCATAGTTTCAAAATATTTTTAACAAGATTTTAGTTTTTTTTAGTAAATTTTAATGAAATATTTGGGTTTAACGTACTTGTATTCAACATAAAGCAAACTACAGATAGGGTAGACTGAGTACGGTTGATACACTTAATTGTTTATCGTTTCAGAAGTCCACTATTAAAAAAAAATTAAATTAAAATTGCAATTTGAATAAGAAAAAACTCTCGATACTATAACTTTAATCCAAACAATTATAATTATGAACACAAACAAACAAAAACGACACAAGTTCTTACTTTATCGATAAAAATCGTTCTGGGGTTTAAACAGTACTCAGTCACCCCCAAAGTAAAATAAAATTTTGTGTCCTATGTAATTAATTTCTTTTTTTTATGAAAACTTAAACTAAACGTTAAAATTGTGAATAAATTAAAGTACTGATAAGGTTTTGTATTAAAAATGTAAGTCACTGTTTATTTAATGTGTTTTTAATATTTTTCTAATCTAAGTAACACAAATTGATAACACAAAACGTTATTATGTAATAATCGCGTGATATTTCTTATCAATCATGTAAGAAATTTAACAAATAAACAAATAATTTATAGTTAAATTAATTATAAGAAAAAAAAGTAATATTTATCTTAATTTATTTATTTACTTCATAGAAGTTACAACAATATATCAAATATGTACAGAGAATCTTTGAAATATATCAAAACAAAATCTTTCCCAAGTTGAGTTAAGAAACTGAAGAGTTGAATTCATCTTCTGGCAAAGTTCTGTAACAATAAAAAACAGGACAATTAATAAATTTGAATTTAAAAAAAAAATAGTAAAAAAATAATAAAATAATACATTTTTTCTTTATGTATTTTTATTTTAATAATAATTACCTTAATAATTTTGCCGAATTCTTTAATTTCTTGTTCCCCTCAAACCCCTTCTTCATGTGTATCATGTCTTGTATTTCATTAATGTAATTAACAATGAATCACATGACTTTGTAAAACATTTCAAACCCAAAAACAATAAAATTTCATATTTTCAATCACGAAATCTTGAATATTTTAGTTTCAATTCCGGAAGTTGTTAATATTCTATGAGTTGTTCATTTTATTCCATAAATTTGACTTCTTTCGCGACCATTACTCCGCCTGATGGACGAGAAAATACTCTTGGTGCTTGTTGTTGATCGCGCTGAACTTGTTGAACTCACAGAACTTGATCTTGAGTTTGAGCTTGATGCTGACATATTAGATCCAGTGGAAGTCAACGACGTAACCGAATGGCTTTTATTCTTCACACAATTCTTATTGTTGTTAAAATCCGGGTGTAAAAATTTATCAATCATCTGCCTGATCGTGCAGTGTTTACGATTGAACGGATTGGTATACATTTTTATTTGTATTTTTTTAAACTTTAAATTCACACAACTTTAACTTTAGCACTTAAGTAAACTTTTAATAAGAGTTTATAATAACTGTTGTTAATAATAGTAGTTTTTAGTTTCAAGTTATATAAGTTCGTTTGATTTGCAACGCTCGAACTGAACTAAGTTGTCTCAACCAGTCGCCTTGTGCTTTTATATCGCCGGTTGGTTATTCTTATTATTACTACTCAAGTTCATACGTCAATGGCGCGCGCATCGTACTTGACTTAACGTGCGTCGCGATGGTTGAGCAGGTTTTAATGTTGGATGTTGGACGCAATGGACGTCCGTTGATGTCTTTTTTTGTTGTTGTTTTGTGGCGTGTTTGCAAAATTCACGTTATTCTCGACCTGTAGGAAACATACGCACGACGTAGAAGTAATGTGCAATTAAAATGCAAAAAAAAACGCTTCTAATAATATTCTCAAACGACGCAAAACACTACTAGAAATAAAAACAGAACCACGTAATGCAACCAAAAGACGTAATCAATCCATGGGGGAAACTGAGTACGGTTGAAACACTTAGGTGATTATCGTGCATAGCAACGGAATTACTTAAGCCAACGATATAAGGAATATGTTAAATTATAGCCTGTTTATTTGTTTATAAATAGACAATGTTATTTGAGATCATTGTAATGTATTTTCTGTGTAACAGAATTTTAAAAATAATTTGTCAATCGTCCGTTAATTAAAATAAAACAACATATAATAAATAATCTTGTTTTATTAATAATCTAATAACATTTTACAACTTGTATTGGCATTCATTGCATTCATTGTTTGCCCAGATACTGATAAAACTTGGAAAATTTATAAATAAGAAAAACATCAAGTAAGCTGATTGCTATAACAAATTTTGTTTTTATTCGTAAATATTTGTGACAATTGTATCGTTGTAAGTGTTTTGTTTGTGTTTATCTCTAGTAGTGTTTGGAATACTTTTCTGAACACTAATTCGCACACTTTTTACACGTGTGAAACATTGTGACGCAAGTAAAAACCGCACACATGCCGTCTCAAACAACTTAATGGCGAATTAAAATCCGTTTTGCATCCGAACATCCGCTACACTGGTCGTTGGTTACCATTGGTTACCTGGTCAATGACGTACATTGATTCCACTACGGTAAAAATTTCGAAATTCTTCATTCGTTCATCTTTGCCAAAGTTTCGAATTCAATTTAAGCATAGCTTGATCTTGATCTTGACGTCACAAAACATTCCAAAAAAATTGAAAGAGTTAATTGTAGTTAATCTCTTTCACCTAGTTAACAACAACAACAACAAAAAACAAAACTAAACAAAAAACACTGTTAACGTAATAATTTTTTTCTAAATGTTAGGTTATGGCAAATAATTTATAAGATTTGTGAGGTTATAGTTGTCACACATATTTGTCAAGTCACTTATTTTCATTATAAACAGTAATTTATAATATCATTAATGCTAGTTCCTGTTTTACGTTTTCTTATATTTGTAACTACGGAAATTGTACGTAAATATATTTAATATTCATTGTCGTTATTGTCAAGTCATTAATCAAGATTTGTGACCTTAACTTTACTTCGATTTAACCTAACTTAACCTAAAAACATACTAGAATTTACAATTTTCCATTAAATCATAACATTTTCACCTAAGTCACGTTTCTGGAAACTTTAGCCACTTGCTAATTATTATTATTGTGCATCGCGTGTGCATTGCTGCACAATATGTTATTGCACATGTACTTTATTTACATAGTAACTTTATTTACCGTCCGGCGGGAATCTCCATGGAAGGCCGAAGGCCAATGTCGCGCACGCACGTCCGCAAACTTCAACATAACAGGTTTTTAGTATCTTCGTACAAGAATTTCTTCGAATGAAACACGTCAACTAATTCCTATCTAACTAATTACGTTGCAGGAGTTAAAATAAAAATAGATAAGTTTTGCATACTGATGTTGACGTCTTCCAATGTCTATTTTGAAACCAAAACAAATCAAAAAAACAACAACAACAAAAAAATGTAAACCAGTTGAGTTATAGGTGATTGGTTACTATGTTAAAGCTAAAGACAAACTTAAGTTGAGTTATAAAAAAAAGTAAAAACCCGAGAAATACGATTTACATTAACGAAATTACTTGTGCCAACTCGCGGCCGGTTTAAGCCCATCGGCAATAGCTGCAATGACGTCAATGCGTTTCTTTTTTTTTGGTTATCTTAAGATGTTGAAGATCTTTGCAGAATAAGTGCAGACGATTCAAGGACAAGAAGTAAGGAACAAAGGGATTTTAATAATTTTTTTTTATCTTTAATTTATTCCGCTCCATGGAATCAATTTGGCTGCAATTTATTTTGATTTATTATAGGCAACTTTATTTGCACAACAAAGAAATATTGGTAACTATATAACTTTATAACATTTTTTATTCTAATTTATTGTACTTCACCTTAATTTAATGATATTTTACGAAATGCAAACGCAAATTGTAAAGGGAATACTGTTTAAGTTTTTTCAAGTTCTAATCAGCGCCATCTATTAATCAAAAGCTTACAAACTTAAACAAATTTATAAAAAAATTACTTTTTAACTAAAAAAGTTGACTTATTGATTTAATAAAATAAAAAATTAATTATATTTACATAAAAAATAATGTATTTATTATAAAAAAAATTAAAACAAGAAAAAAACGTTTAGGATTGTTAAATTCTAACCTAAAATGTTATAAATATTAAATTTGATATATAAACTTATTAAAAATAACGTAAACAACTAAATAATTTGTTAAAATACGAAATTATCATTGATTTTCACTTAATATTTAACAAAAATTGAAAGTTTTAGACAAACACGTTTTGCTTAATGTTTTTTTAACTACAAAACATTTATATTTAGGATTAATATGGATAAATTAATGTGTGGGTATTAATTATATTCGCCAAATTTTTGCAGTGTTTATAAAGATTTGCATCCTTGACTCGCGCAATTCCTAGATCAATTAGTTTTGAACGTTTTGAATCGGAAATATTCGCAAATTATGTTTGTAATAATCTTTAACAGATTTGCTGACATTCAAGCTAATTTTGTTCGTTGTGTTGTGCACCAGGAAATACGGAAATAATTCTACAGATTTTTATTTTGTTCATAATTTATTTGTACATATTTACAATTTGTCGTGTTGTCGGAATATAACCGGAAAGTTTATAACCTGTCACAACCACAGGTTTCTTCTTGATTGGTCTTTGACTTTGTAATCTGACTTGACTTGACGCGACTAACATTGTGACATTGCGGATGGCTACTTCCTCGATTTTGTGGTTTTGTGTTATGTGTGCATGTGGTAAAAGTCACGTAGTCATTTTGTATATCGATTTAAGACAATAATTAACAAAACAAAACACTATAATTTCGTATACAGTATTAGTTTAGAATATTTAGTTAATGTAAAGTTTGGTTAAAAAGTTAAAAATTTTACACTCAATAACACAATATATTTTGTACCAGACAATTTGACGTCTATGTGATGTACAAATAGAAAAATGTTAATGTCAATAATAACTGGAGACAGTATTTACGAATTCTAATTACGTTTTACGTGTTTGTTCACAAAAAAAACGTTAATAACTAGCAACGAAGTACAACTGAATGAGTTTGGTTTGTAGTTTTGCGTAAAGTCGTTAATAAACGAATTAATTGAATGTGTAATTACATGCAATGTAATTTGTTTCTTATAAATTGACGTACATAAAACAGAAAAAATCTGAGAAGGTAATGAAGTCATTAACAATATGATTCTCATTCGCATCACGCAAATATACCAAAAACTCATTTGATTTAAACTGATTTTAACTATAATTGAGTGGAATATGCGCATTAGATCCTGATTTTTGCGATTTGAATAAACAAATGTTGAATATGTGTATAATTAATTGAACAATTATGTCGTTTTTGATTATGCCAAAATGTCATTACCTGTCATTACCTGTTATATGTGTTATTTAATTTTTAAAGTTTCATCAACAACAATTTGTGAACCGACGACGTTGTTATTCATTACGACGCTATTGATTTACACTTATTGGTAAAATTGGTAAATTGTAAAATTGTAGTTGTGACAGCATAACTTTTACGTTAGAAAACACACAAATGAACAAATGCAGCTATGACAGTTTAAAACTAGTAGTTAAGAAGTGAAATATTTGATAGCGTCATATAACATCATCATCATCATCACAACCCTTTTTAAGTCATCGCCTGCTTAAGAAATTTTCGCCATTCGTCCCGCTGACTCGCATCGGCTCTCCACGCTCCTGCTCCTGCTTCCCTGGCATATACCTTAGTTTAGGCCTTCCTCGTCCTCTCTTGTTTATCGATCAGAAAATATAAGTTATTGAATTCTATGGATTGATAATAAAAAAAATTGTATAACCCTGTTCTAATTTTAATTCCTTGATCACATTTTTAAGAAATTAATCTCATTATAAACATAAACAAAGTAATTTAGGTCGTTGTTTCATCATTTATAACTTAATATAATATTATATGTTTATATTTAAGGAGAAGTAACCTAAAGTTGGATAAAATCTGTACCATTTTAGTTGCAGCTATTTATTCAAAAATAAAGTACAGAAATATAGAGAAACAAACTGATGTTCTGATTTATTAGTCCAAAAAACGAGATTATTTGACATTTGTTTTTTAACATTAAAATGTTTATTTTTATTAAATAAATGCTTTAGTTTCTACCTTTAATACTACTAGTAATACTTAGTACTTAAAATATAAAATCTCTTCCACAAATATTAATTCAATCATATAAGTATTATTGCTCACTGTATTAATTAAAAATAATAATTGTTTAATTTATTTTTTCCACGAGTTCAGCGCACCACGTGTTTCAAATTCAAATCTAAATGCAAATTGCAAACAAAATGCACCATATTTGTTGTTTGTTATTTGTGAACGCATATTACTAGTTAGATTTAATTATTACTTATATAGTGACTGTATTAAAAGGAGTTTCATAATTCCCTTACGTTAAAAACGTTGAAATTTCATTCCTAATAATTAATTCAATAATTGCGATCAAAACAATTCGTAAAATTGAGCAATTGTGACTTAATTTGTTATTGATAATACATATACAGAAACAAAAATCATGAAAATTTATCTTTTTATAATTTGTCAGAAATAATATTCAATACATTTTTTATTGTGTTCTTATGGTTTTGACAAGAAACATGTGTCACAACTGTGAAAAAGCCACAAAAAATTCAATTTTAACTCAATTCAATCAAAAGTGTTGATCTTTCATCATTTGTTTGGTCTATTACAAACTTGTTTTTCTAAGTATTTTATTTTTTGATTTAAATTTTTGTTTGCAGACAAACGATTTTGTTTCTTATACAAATAAGCAATATAGGCAAACAAATGAATCAACAATCCAAGTATATTTTTTTGTTTTGTTTATTTTGCATTTGTTATATGTAATTTGTATGTATTTTAAATTTAGATTCAAAATATACTTTGATGTGATTTTGTTATTTTGCTGATTTGTTTGTTTGCCAATGTACATGTCGCGAAAATTCAAGCTAGTAACCACACAACCTCGAGATGGCATGTGTAGACATTACGAGCACGTGGTAAAAAGCAATAAATTACATACAATACATAAATTCAACATAGAAAATAGCATGGCAAGATATTGACCTAACCATGTTTCAAAACTATACAGTAAAATTAGTTTGAAATACATAAAAAAAAACAAAACAAAAAATCAACAAATACATTAAAAAAAACACAATAACAATAACTATTATATAACCTATTATAATTTGTTTGTGAATTTAGTGAAATAAAAGAAATAATATCACTACCAACCAATAATTTAAATTCTAAAATTCTGCTTAATATGTAAAACACAAAACCTACCAAATAATCGTACAATAATTATATCTGACCTTGCACTTATCTGGGTTGTCTGTAACATTTGAACTTGTAATCTTTGACTTCAACAGTTTTTTTTAAATACAACGCATATCTATAAATAATGAACGCTAACAAACATTAAAAATTGATTGCACACACTTTACTTTATGAATTATTGACACGTTAAACACAAAAAACATTAATCGAGTTTGAATAAAGGCCAATAGTTTGTTATCAACAATTCCCAAGAGGTTATCGCTTTGGTTGCGAGTTGACAATTCTTAGCTTTTAACATTTAATCATAAAATTCGAATGGGTATTGATATATTCGAATATTAATGACCATTGAAATTAAATGTGAGTTGTGTTTTAAGTACGCCGACATAAAAACAAATTTTATTATCTTGCTGTAATTATTGTTATTGCTGAAAAACAATTTAGTGTTATGCATTACATACGAAGGCGCACAGACGAGTTGGGACTCTGGTACAGACAGACGTTCAAAGTTCTTTTTATCAATTAATTAATTCAAATTGATTTCAATTAGTCGATGATTGCAATTGTGACTTGTGTATTTTTGATTTATGTTTATTATTTTTTTTGTAAAAACACGTCATTGCAAATTGCTCATAAATTTTTATTCAATTAATTAATTGTTGGTTTTTAAATTTAAATTAATAGTTTAATAGTTGGTCTTTAATGTATAATGAAACATAAGTGATAACTCATCCCGTAAATATTTTATTATTGCCCCTAATGTGGATAAATAAATCTAAAATAGTAAAATAAAAGAATGAAAAACACCTCATTGAAAATTGGTCATAACTTTTTATCTAATTATACAATGTTTGTCATCTTAATTTTAAATTATAATATTAAAGTTGTTCTTTAACTTATAATATTACATAATTGTTATTTTAAATCGAAAATATATTATTATTGTTTTCAAAATGTTTCAGTCAAGTTGATAAATTGAAAATTGCCTAAAAAATAAAACACGTGATAAAAAATTTTCCATAACTTTTTATTTAATTATTCGTTTTCTGTTTTCTAAATTTTATTTAATAGCTGTAGAATTATACTTTAATTTATAACAAATCACAGTAACTATTTTAAATTTAAAATATTTTTAATTTGCCCCGAAACTTATTTCAGTCAGTGTTGCTAAATCCAAAAAATGGTAAAAACGTGTCATAGAAAATTGGCCATAACTTTTTATTTAACTATTCGTTTTCTGTTTTCTATATTTTATTAAATAGTTTTAGAGTTATACTTTAATTCATAACAAATCACAGTAACTATTTTAAATTTTAAGTATTTTTATTTGTCTCCAAACTTATTTCAATCAGTGTTGGTAAATCCAAAAAATGGGTAAAAACGTGTCATAGAAAATTGGCCATAACTTTTTCTTTAATTATTCGTTTTCTGTTTTCTAAATTTTATTTAATAGTTATAGAGTTATACTTTAATTTATAACAAATCACTGTAACTATTTTAAATTTAAAGTATTTTTTATTGATCCCCAAACTTATTTCAGACAGTCACAAAAATCACGCTGGAAATATTTAATTTTTGTTATCAAAGTATCAAGAAAAAACAAAATTTTGTAAATTGTTTTTGAAGCTATAATCACAAAAATACTCAATCATAATAGCTATAATAATTTTATTTATGTTTTAATGATTTAACGACTAGATAATTAATAAATAAAAACAGTTTATACAATAATACAATTATCCACTTCAATTTTCTAACCTAAAAATAGTTTTTAAACGTTGTATACAATTTCGAACTTATTTATAAACATTTGTTTCTATAAATACACAAAGTTTGTAATTTTTAATTTAATTATAAGTTTTTTCCATAATTTTTTCAAATCATTCACGTTTGATAACCAGTTTCATAATATTTTTTACTATTCTTCCACGTGTAGAAGTATGGATTTCTCTCAGTAGGGCACTTAAATTCGTTTAAAATTCCACTTAATTTTGTCGTTGTTTTCCTCCCAATGGGTTCCAATAAATTATTCCACAACATATTCGCCGCCAATGCGTGTCCTTTTTGTGAGAAATGAAAACAATCGTGTGTAATATACGAAATGTCAATGACTTCACTAAAACGCTGCACAGGATCGTCTGGGGCGTTGAATAATTTCATGAAGGGTTGCAACACCACGGTGAAATCTTCTTTTAAGTTATATCTTCCCGAATTTAACTAAAAAGTGTTAAAAAGTAAAAAAATTATTATCAGTTTAATTTGAATCGAACTAAAAAGAAATAAAGTTGGTATTCTGACACAACCCAATTGATAATTGATTATTGTTATTATATATGCCACGTGTACATTTTGATTAATTTCTGATCTATAACTAGAAATTGATGTCCAAATTTAGAAATCACTGTTACTGTGCACGCGCAATAAAAATAGACGCATGTAATTACTTATTTGCAATTTCTGACATGATGAATGATTGAAACTAATGATAGGACGCATCGTAAAATTGTCTCGATTATTTAGCATCAAGGACAATATTATTTATTTATACTATTTATAGTATCCAGTCATTTATAATTACTTATAGTTTGAAATACATATAACTTTCATTTGGCATTTAATGATAGGCAACCAATATTACACTAATACAATGCAATAATCGTGTAAAAACAAATCATCGAAAATTAGTTGTAACTTTTTACATAATTATCCAATATTTGTTTTCTAAACTTTAATTTGTACATAAAGAGTTACTCGTTCACGTAAATTTTAGCATAATTTGTTACACTATACCAAAGTATTATATATAAAGCTGTAAACTTGATAACTTTAAAGGTTCATCATTAGTTAGCGTAAAATCATCAAAAATTGAGTATAACTTCTTACATAATTATATAATCATAGTTTTTTAATTTTTATTGTGTAGTTTTAAAGTTGCTCTTTATTCTATTGTTTAACATAATAGTTCATTCATCCCCATTGTATTTTATTTACGACGCTAAAGATAATAACACTTACAATTGATTATTTATCATAGTGTAGTGGAAATTTTTATTAAAAATTGTTCATAAGTTTTTATTAATTTATGCAATTAAAACTTTCTGAATTTATTTGGATAGTTTGACTGTCAATCTTTGGTATATAAAAAAAAATAATTATAAATATCACCCCTAACTATTTTATTTTTGCTTCTAAAGATATTATCTTTTATTGAGTTGAGATGAACTATGAATCGATAAATACATGTCATAAATAATTGTTTATAACTTTTTTTTGTATTACCCAATTTTAATTTTTTTAAATTTATTTTATAGTATAAGAATTGTTCCTTGATGTGTGTTTTAATTTAATCTTTTAATCATTTAAAAAGTGTTTTATTTTAGCCTTCAAAGTTGATCAATTACTTACCAATAATTCTTCAGCATATTGATATTCTCGCGTTAAATTCACAATAATTCCCATTTCATCAACATTTCCTGATTGATGAAAACAGGTACAAAATAAATGGTGCAACATATGACACATTAACGAACGTTTAATACGCACACTTACAGTGGCATCTAAAATAATTAAATTAATAAATCAGAAAAAAATAAAAAAATTCAAGAAAAAAATTATAAACAACAAATACAAATACCTATAACAGGAATTAAATTAACATAAGTCCTTGGTAGTTTTTCCTGTAAGTAATCCAATGCCAACATTAACTTCCTTGCATGTTGTCGTGGCGATGCTGCGTCTTTATCAAAACATTGCGCAGAACATAAATCATTCGCACCGAAAAATATGGTAATCATTTTCCAATCATTCACAAAATCAACATTTTGTTCCTTCATTCTTTTAACTAAAATCTTCGCTTGTCTCAAAGCGTCGGAATCAGCCGATACGGGAAATGCGACGTTCAATTGCGCATGATTTGACAAGAATTCTCCCGTTCCGGTTGAGAAACCTTTTAGGTTAGGATTGTATTCTTTAAGTATATTTGGTAAGGTTAAGTATTCACGCCATGTACCCTCTCCACCTTAAAAAAAAAATTTTAAAAACAAAAACAATTAAATTCGAGGTTATTTTTAAAGATTTGAAGGTTATGGAGTCATTACCTACGCACCATGAAATACCACGGTATTCAATCATAGTACCTAAAGCCCATTCTTCCATAGCGCCATTTCCAGCTATCAACGAATCACCCATTGCGGCTATTACGTCAATATCACCCGGACGTAACTCATGAACAGATTTTGGCCGTGACAGCGATCGGGGTAAATTATTTGGGGTGGTATTCAACGGACACATAAAGGGTTTCGTTGACGGGTATGTTTTTTGCATTCTAGGATTACGTTTCTTCGGTGGATAACGAATTATTATGTTTCCTGATAATGGCTGTAATCAAAAACAATCAACATAAGCAAATAGGCAACTTAACATACACCATTAACCTAACAAAAACAATAAACTAACCTAATCTAACCTAAACATTAAAAGTTTGAATTCGTAGGTTGTATAATTGTTGCACGATTTCTTTTTTCATCTTTTGCTAATTGCTAGTCATCAAACCATCGATTGGGTGCCGGCCATTAAGTGAATAATAATGAAGTAACTTTCATACTCAAAATCTACAACTCTGGCATTACAAAGAATTGATAATCCCGTCGATGACTCGATGACTACTTAACAATCACGTTGGACTCAGACATAAATAGAAGTCAAAATTATTCAGCACTCATTCAATGTTTTTCAATGGAAATCGCAGATATTGAGCAACAACTTTCATTTGTTTGCATTTTGTTTTCGTTTATTATTTTGTCAGCGTCGATTGTTTTGCAATTTGACGTCGAGTGACACTAACATTAAAGTTTTATGCTCGAGCATGTTTGATCTCATTTTTTGGCAAATGCAATCGCCAACAAAAACGCAAATTTGAATGCAAAACACTGTTATGTAACTTGGTTCAAATAAACAAAGTGTTATGAGTTTTAAAAAATATATACGCTTATTTTAACCTGCTTTTGACGTTTTAAATTTTTTATTATGAAGTTTTACATAAAAATTATTAATTTACACGCCTAATTTGTTTGTTTCTGAATTTATTACATTTCTTATGCAAATTTAACCTTTGAATAATTAAGTTTCTAATTAATATAATTATTTAAAATTGGAGTTTGGTAGACTACACATTTAACATTTCATTTAACATCTTTTCTTTTTTTTGGTTTTTATATTTTTTTTGTTCTTAATTCATTTGTTAATTATAAGTAATTTATGTCAATTATTGGTTTCTATTTACAAAAAAAAGTTGACGTTGGCGTTAAAATTATTTATTACCTTTTTTATGTAAAATTGCATATTGAGAGTTATTTGTTAATTAATTTATTAAACTAACTTTAACGATTCATGAACAAGGTTCAAAGTTTATAGTTTTACCAATTACCAGTATGGAAAAACAGTGATTTTGTTGATTACAGCAAATTATAACCAACATACAACTTCTCCTCTGGATTAGTTGGTTATGTTCTAGTAAATTATTTAGGTCTAAAACTTCAATAAGTTTTGCTTGACATAGGTTATGTGATACAATCATTACTTTCTAGGTTAAGTAATGAGGACAACTGAAAAATATATTAGTTTTTATCTTTAAATTTGGCATTATGATGAAAATATTTCTTCTAAATTTTAAACAACATTAATTTGATATTTTGTTTTGCATTTTATGAAAAAGAGATTAAGGAGAATAAATGAGTTAGTTTTAGCTCGCTATATTACTTGTTAAAGCCTTTAACCACTCTAGAATTTTTAGAGTCATAAAAATATTTTGCTGTTGGATTTATAGAAAAAAAATAATGTTTAAAGGTTGAACTGTTGACGTGTAACAAGTGCCCTTCAAACCAGGGATGTCCAATATTTTTTGGAAGCGGGCCAATTTTTATCTGTCCAAGGGACCGGCAGAGTACTCAGTATTGGGTAGGTCTTTAATGGTGTTGCTTGGTGATTCTTGATATGTTTCGACTGTAGGCTCGCGGGCCGCGTGTTGGACACTCCTGCTTTGAACAATGACAGTTAACCTTTAAATAATTTGTCTTTAAATATCAAACTTATCAACGATATTCAAATTATGAACGGACTAGGCTAACAAAACATTTCTTTTTGAAAATGAACTTGAGCAAAACTTATTTTAATACAAAAATTGCTATAAGTGCGAGTGAGAACGATGCCAATAATCAACTAATTTTGAATTATATAAATGTTGTGTTTCCACGTTGCAAAAAAGCATAATAACTTTAAAATAAACTAACAATGTTCAATAAATTATACAACTAATAAACTTTAATTTTACTATTATAGTAACAAGTACTATCTTTTATAATTTTTAGTTGTTTTTCAATATTTCCTTGAACATACTTCCCATATACTTTGTTCTAACATTAACACTAACATTACTATTAACCACTAGTACTGAAGTCTACAAATCCATTGATTATTTGATAATACACCAACAACTATTAATGTAAAACTGTAAAAGATGTATCTCTAACATATCCGAGTATTTCTCTTAACCTCGGCAATTTCGCGACGCATTAGCTGTTGAAGATGAGGCACAAGAAACATTAGCACAAATGGCAGAGTAAACAACGTGATTTATTTGAATTAAATTCAAGCCTTAACACACACACTGCTAACTAACTCTTTATGTCTTCATGTACCTTATTGCTTTCGTGCATCAGCTTCCTGAACATGCCGGCCACGTCCAATAGATTACTCTGACTCTGAAGCCCATGCACCATCATCGACAACGCGAGTAGCATCTTCAAGAATACTGCCTGCACATCCATTCTACAAACACTTAATTTAATTTATTTAATTTTAACTTAATGCACAATTTCCGTTCAATATTTTGTAACTTTAACGAACGAAAAATTTATATCATTTTATTGTTTGTTTAAATTATGCACTTGTTTTTATTTGAGAATAATTACACGATGTATAACGCTCGATGTATTCCGGTGAACTATTATGTCTTAGTTTTGACCGCAGTGTCTTTGACCATCAGCCATCGCGGCTTGCCTTCGGCCATTTGAAGGTATTGGTCATCGGTAGCAAATTTTTCAAAATGCGCACGCGCTTGTGTCGCATAATCGCATGCAACGTGCACGAATTAAACACAGTTAGGAAAGTTTAATGATTAAGTTTAAGTTCTTTCTGTTTCGCGTGGTGTGGTGTATGATGGCTTGCAAACTACGAACGAAAATGAAATTACGCTTCGTGACTTAAGCTTAAGTCACCTTAAGTTAAGACACACCACGAGGTTCACGACAAACAACACACCAAACTAGAAACAAGAGATGGTTATGTTAACATTGGTAGGCAACCAAACTTACAAATATACATAACTTAGAAAAACATAACATAACTTACAAATTGTTGTTTCATACTTTTTCTACTCGTAACTAGTAGATGTCGTTACTCGTTAATTGTCTAATTTTGTCATAAATGTTTATATAATAATTTGATTTATTATCTATTGAGAATTACCACCAATAAATACTTCTAATTGATTTATTGATTAACTAGCAATGCGTAGAATTATCTAATATACATAATGCATAATTGTTGATTGTTAATTGTTAATTTGGCAATTGGGCAATCAAATAAGAGAACAATTGAAATAACTTTATTACAGCTATTACACAATTCGTGGAATGAATGAAATTTAAAGTTATAAAGATGATCAAATTGAAAAAGAGATATGAGGGCATGTGCATTATGAGTATTATGCGCGCCGACACTTCATAACTTTCACTCACACTATGAATCAAGAAACACGTTTGCATTCGGTGCACGTTTCGGTTATTTTATTAGGTGTTTTATTTATAATTAGTAGGAAAGAGTAGCCTAATGTGAGCCGACGTCTAATTTGACGAATCATGGATTTGAGAATCTAAAATCGAGGAAAAAATGGGAACGAGAAAGAAAAAAACGTTTTCGAGTTTAGAAAATAATAGTTTGGTTTGGTTAAAATGGTTTTGATGGATTGTCAAGTTAAACTTGCAGAGAATAAAACAAAAAAATACAGAAAATAAATAAAAGGAGACGAGAAATAAATAAAGAACAGTGAACAAAAGGTTAGAATAGGGTGAAGTTAGGTTAGATTTGCTCACCACTCTTGGAATTAAAGTACAAATAAGCTACAATAAATAAAAATAACTGTACGTAACAAAAAATGTAAAAGTTTTCATGTATTTATAATGTGTTGAGCTCGAGGCTATAAACTTTTCATATTAAAACAGTCATTAATAAATTGTAAGTACTTGAATGCGTTTTTGAGGTTATGACATTAAAAAATGTTTATTTGTTAAGACTTCAGGAGTGTAATTATTGTTAACAATTTTATGTTACTGTTATAAAGTTAAACACTAATTGATGATGCAATAATAAAAAACAAACGAAACAAAAGACTAGCGCAACAGTTTCATTTTTATTTAGAAACAAAGATAACATTAAATTTTATTTTATTTTATTTTAACGTCTTGTATATTGCAGAAGACAGAACAAAACAAAACAGAAGAAGTGTTGACAGTTTACTGTTTTAATGGTTGACAATTGTCAATTGAGAAACAATTATTTTAAGCTGAATTTATGGTTTTTGTTCTTCAACGCGTTACCCAACATTACTTAACCGCATTTACCAGCAGCAGTAAAGCAACTGCACGATTATGGCAATCGAATGTCGATAACATCTATGCAAATTCTGAAAATAAAGGGACTCTTTACTAATGTTGCAAAAAAACATTACTTACAAAATGTTCTTATAAAAAATAGTAAGTAATCCTCTTATTTCACAAAGAAACTTAAGTATTCCTAATAAAACTTAACATAAATATTGCAAGTCACGTTTTCGCTACTATAGGGTTAGGAAAGTTTCGTTAGTCGTACAGTAACCGTCAATATCAAGGCACATAATCTATTACAACATTTACAATAATTTATTGACTTTCACACATTAACTCAAGTTAAAAATTTTGAGATACATTTAATTACACTTAATTTTATTTAAAATAAATTAACATATTAACAGAATATAACATAACCTAAAACTTAAATCAAATAAAAAGTAACGTTTTTGTGAAGATTACAATGTTAAACTTTAGTAGTTGCTTGTGTCGTATGTGTATATGTCAACAACGTTGTTCTACGTCTGATTGTTTCCTTAAAATTACTACCATGATCTCGTACGTGACGTTTTGTGTGTTGCCACGATTTTTTAATTTCGTTTATAACCTACAAATAACATTACTAATGAAAAATCTTCAAAATACAAGTACATTATTTCACAATTATTATTAAATTACATATTTCTAAAATGTAACCACTCAAAATTAACTTACATCAGGATTTAAATAACAAAACAAAAGAGCCATAAACACTCCCTGAAGCGCTTCAATTGTATAGGTACTATACGTATAGATGTCGCCAGCAATACAATTGTCAGTATTTACTATATTTCTTTGCGCAGAAATCAATAATGGGATGCCAAACAAACAAACCATTATAACTGTTGCACGGATAGCTCGCCTACAACACAAAATTTTCTTTAATTAATTGATTACTAGAGCCGGCCGAACTCGTTGCGGGGCCCGGTGCAAAATCTCAGCGCGGGGCCTTTATACAGGGTTGTGTGACGGATGTATATCAAATAAGAATAAATAACTAGTAGTAACTAGTAGTGGTTAAGTTATCATTTAGAACAGGTTAAGTTATATCACACTGATATATATAGGTGAGATTTAAGGATAACGTCAAAGATAAAGAAAGAATTTGGGAGAAAAACTTAGGTTATGTTAGGTTAAGTTCGGTTTTGTTATATTGGTTTGGGTATGTCGACACCTTTATGTTAGGTTAAGTTAGAATAAGTTATTTTAGGTTATATTAGTCACGGTTTAGTTTAGAAAGTTAAATATTTACCCCGTATTTCTTCCTGGACTTTTCCTGTACTTCATAAACAAAACTCGTATAATATCAAGCAATAAAATGACGTTTACACTTAAACAAGCATATTTATAGCCATCTGTTATCCATTGGTAACCAGAAGAATCCGAAACCCAACATTTTCCTGAAGAATTTACGCCCATAACAATAGACCAAATTATTGTCGGAATACATGATGCGACTTAAACAATTTAAGACAAATGAATTGTTAAAAATTATTAATTTGAGTTAATTAAATTAATTAGTTATAAAACTTGCGGTTTACTGTATAAAACTTTATAAAAACAACCTGCACATAAAGTTGCCTAAGTTAAAAGTTAATTTTAAGAATAAAAAAAAATTATAAAGCAAAGTCTTTAATTTATATATTTTTATATAAAAATTATTTATATTTTAATTTAATTTTTTTTTATAAAATAAATGTTTAATTAAATTATCAATTCAAATTCAATTTTTATAGTAAAATATTAACGTGTATGTTATGTTGCATACGTTAAAAGCACAAAGTTGAAATAAAATTTCAAAATTTTAGTTAAAGATTTTTTTGTAAATTAAAAATTAAATATTAACTAAAAAAATTTACCGGCAATTACTCCATAAATAAAACCCACATTATCTTCTTTGGCAAATGCTCTCGCAATTGTTTTATGTGAATGATAAGCATCTGCCGTCATGCAAGTAAAAATCAAATTCTTCGACAAATTTTCAAAGAACGTCAAAATCTTACACCAACTTCCATCCATTTCCATCACACTATTTTCTTGTTGTATATTAATGGCGTCCATAATAATCACATTTTTTGAGATGAGAACTAAAATGTTTTTAATAAAAATCGCAATAATTAAATTACGATGCAATGCAATTCGCCATAATTTTAATTTCTCGTAACTGAAAAAAATGATTATAGCTGGCATCATAAACGATGAAGCAACGGCCAGAATAATCACGTGATATGTATGCCTATCACGGTAACGATACGACGAAGAACAACGAGCATAATCTGTTTGTTGATTCCAACCATGTGGTGTGCATTCTTTTCTACTTTCCACTAAAATTATAAAGACAAAGAATCAGGTTAAGTTTATAAATTTTAAGGTTAAAGATATAGGTTAAAATATTTACGATCACAAATAAATTTATCATTTGAGGTTAAATAACGTGGACACAACTTAGTGACGTTAGTGTTTTGTTTTGTTTTGTCATAACAAGTGTAACCATCCCACATTGCTGGACACGGATGCTCATTATCTGAAATTAAATATTTTATTTGTGAACTTAACCTAACATAATATGAGATAACCAAACATAACCTAAAACCTTTTATGTTATAAAAATTAAATTACCTGCTATCAAATCATTTTGATTAAATTGATAACAACATTTCATTGCGTTTCGTGCACAACTTAACCATTTGTCATAAAACTTAACCTCAACATGAAAACTTTTAATAATATTCGTATAAATGTCATTTTCATAATCAAATAAAACATCGACATCGTTATAAGTTACATATGGTATTTTATATTGAGTGAAATTATTAACAAAACCATAATTTGGTTTAACAATTTGTTTACTGGTCATCCATTTGGGATTTGCGTAATTATAACACGACCAGCCGGTGATTAATTGAAAATGATACACTGAATACGGTTCGTGATTTCGATAAATACACAAATGTTCATTTACATCACCTATCTTATTATAATTTTTATTGTTGTCTATTGATTTTAGTGTCTTCACTTGTTTTATATATAACAAATACAATAACATCACAAATAACTTTTGTTTTCTTTGGTGTTCACTTAACATTATTCACACAACAAACGGCACTTGTTTCAGTTGCAAATGTTTCAAACAATTGACAAACAATTGAAACAATAATGATTGACTAAACGAAAAAACAATTGATAGATAACTCGATATCTGTGAATTGTTTTGGTTTTTTATTTATCGTAATAAATGTCGTGTGACATGCACAAACTTTATCTGTATTGAATTTTTGGTTAGGTAACAATATGTGATTGACTTTGGGATTAATTTATTTATTTACTACTGACACTGCGTCATTGTTATATTAAAAAAGGTTGATATATAATAGTTCACATTGTCCATTTTTAGTTTTCTAAGTTTAAAGATTACAACTATGACAACATAAGGCTTTAAATGAATCAATAACACAATATCGAGTTAAGCTTTTAAATTCACAAAATGGCGACGTATCATGAACACATTGCGTTAGTGTTTTGTTTTGTAAGTCACAGCTCTGCGTTTGTTTCATTTGTTGTGATAAACTACACATTATCTCATTCTCCACATTGTTTTCCAAAACAATTGATTCTGTTACATTTAAAATGTTTTGTAAGTCCATGTTATGTTCACATTCTGCAGTACGGGTCTGTTTCCCATAGATGTCGCTACTTTCTGTTGATATAGCATTAAAAGGTAAAGCGCATTCTGACCATTTGGAATATTTCCAATGACCAGGACATTTTGTACGATTACAGGAACGTGTCACAACTGGTGGTTGATAACCACATTTTGTTGGTGGTAACATAAATTTCCAAGGTTCAATGTCAAGGTCAACGATGTTATTTTGTAAGTTTTGTGGTACGCAGTATATTTCCCGTTGTTGAATGCCATGTTTACCACATGTGGATGAACATGGCTCCCATTTCCCAGGTATCCATATAAAATTACAACTAAAACATAACCAAGTTTATACATGCAATTACAGTGAACGTTGTAGCTTTGTGTTTTTACCTAAAATTATTACAACTCTGAACTTGTGTCGGTGGTTTATTCACAATCGAGCAGAATTTTCGTGCTACAATTTTCTGTGTGCGTTTTTCTACACAAGCTTTGGTTTTGAACATTTTACCCCCACCACACGACGTGGAACACGAACCCCAACCGCCAATTATCCATTCGTATCTTGTTTCTTTAAATTTTTTGTGTAATAAATATTCCATTTCTAATTTTAGTTTTAAACCAGTGATGGATTTATAATTTTTGATTGCAATCTGCCAAATTGAAAAAAATTTAGTTAATAATATTGAAACTAAAACCTAACCTAACCTAACCTAACGTAAAAGTCTAAATATTTTGACTAAAACTTACAAATAACACTAATTCGTTTAGTAATGGTCCTTGAGTGCTTAAATACAAAGTTTGGTTATGTGGCAACACCGCATTGGTTGTATCCAACGCATGAAACCTAAATTTTGCGCCATGTATAATCGTAACACTAATCCCATCCTGGGAATCCTGTAAATCCTGTTCAATTGGTACATCGTTTGGATGCGCGTTGTTATGTCGATGCAAAGTTTTTGCAATGTCATTGTCCCCAAACGCAGTTTTGTGTATTCGAAAAGTATTACGTTTACGGTCTTTAAGAAACAAATCAAAATCAATCAAGTCCCTAGAGATTTGTGTGCTTTCAGGCGTACTTTGTGGTGGATCGACATGAAGCGAGAAGTCAATTGCAACATGACGAGCTTGGTTATGTAACACTCCCAATCTTGTTATTTCTTTAAAAACAAAACACAAATAAAACAAACAAACACAAATGTAACGAAACAAAACACACAACTTACGTTTCTTGATTTTTTTGGTTACATTGGATTTAATCCTAAGACATTGCGAGTTGTTACCGTTACAAACTCCGCAGCCATCTTGTATAAACGTTGAATTTATGTTATTGTCACAACCGATTGTAACACATTTACCTTGCACACAACGTTTGTTATCAAAATCGTACGAGCACAACGTACCATCAGTAAGAAATTCTTCACTTGCGTAAATTTCCCCAGTTTCTTTACTTTGACAGATATAATTACACTTCAACTCTGATTGGTGGCTTTCGTATGGCAGCCATGTTATATTTTTTGGCACGTCTAATAACTTAGGCATTCGAACGCACTGTTGAGCGCGAAAGTCTTTTAAGTCCGAACAGTTTTGTGTGTTACAAACTCGCCATTCTTCAGGAAGACCATTACAATCCCGACCCCCATATGCAGGTCTTGAAATATCAACGTAAATTTAGGTTATGAATATACAATGAGACAAGAAATAAGAAAACGAGAAAGAAGTAAAAGTGTGTAACCTTGGATTATCACAAGTCCTAGGTCTAAATTGCATACCAAGACCACATGACCTTGAACATGACGTCCATGGTCCCCAAGCACTCCAACCGCCATCTTGTGGGTTATATTTTAGTGGATCTAAATTTAATCTTAACGTACTGTCACAATATCCATCAATGCACCACTAAAAATTATGAAAAACTTCATCATTTGTTTTAAAATAATAATACAAAACAAAATACTTTGTTTGGTCCACATTCTGTTCCTTCCAAGGGTGGTCCTTTCTTTGTTTTGCATACTAGAGGTGATTTTATGTGACCACACCATAAATGTGCACACGGCTCAACGATATCAAAGGATCTGCATAACTCGTAACTAAAAGTTTGTTATCAAAATAAACTATAAACGTATTGTTTGGTTATTATTTGCTTTCAAATTGCTTTAAATTAAGTTGACAAGATTTCAAAGATTGAAAAAAGCAAAGAATGAGTAAATCAGGCAAAGCAAAATGCGAAAAGCGGCGATATTCAATTTGCGGAAATAATGCCCTCAATTTGCTAGCGATAAAACGGATCAAGCGGGATTTCTGTTTTGTGCGAGATTTGACGAAGAAGCCGAGTATCGACCGATGCGTCGGCCGTCCTGCCGCCGTCGTCGCTCGCTGAAAACTGCAAAACGCGATGAAAGTGCGATTTATATAAGTAGATTTTACCCATCGCCGAACTCGACCCGGCATTGCTCGTCCATTGTAAACCTCGCGCTTAACGTCGAATTCAGCTCAATCGCTCGTTTCCCATCTGGGCTATTTAATAAACAACGCCATTGACTGCAACCAAAACATAACCTCAAACGTGCAATCATAACCTTAAATAAACAAAAAGTGTTTTGTTTTTGTAAGTAAATACCTAACTTTCAACGCAAATTCTTTTCGACTACAATCAGACCACAAAAAATGATGGAAAGTTGCAGAAACCATTGGAGCCATAACGGATCCTTGCAAAGCTTCATCCTTACATGAATTATTATTTTTTGCATCACCATCGTGTGATAACCCTAAACTAAAATAGAAAATGCCAAAAATATGTTTTACGTTTTAGGTTAATAATTTAGGTTACGTTTATTTCACAACCAATAACTTACATGTGAGCTAATTCATGAGCAATAATAAATGCGCAGGTTAATCCTTCGTCCCTAGTTAAAGCACAGCTACGTTCCGGATCACAAACCCCACCCACAGGTGCATAACCCGAAGGGCCTCCGATATCAGTGCGTGTTAACCACAAAGCAATGTCATGCGGTACGTCATTATCATCATATGAACGGTGCAAGTCTTTATTCCAAAGATTAACGTTCTCTAAAGACTTTTTAGCGTTTCCGAGTTTTATTACGCTGCGTTTCTTCTCAAACAAATGCAAATCGCGTATTACAATTTGTAGGTTAGCTTCAAGGCTTGGATCTTGATATAAAGCATTAACTATGTTCAACAAGGTTAAAACATATTGTTTGACACGAATTCTTCCGTGGAATTTCACCACCGAATCATCAACTGCTATGACTATTTCTAGATAACGGTGTGGATTATTTGAAAAGTTTTTTGGTTTGGTTTTTGCTAAAAAACAAAGGAAAAAATAATAATTTCAGTTAAAAAATTGCAAATATAGGCAACCATACTAACTATAATTTAAAAAAAAATTACTTATCACACTTTTCCAAGCCGAATCGTAAAAATAACCTAATTCTTCATCAGTTTTCGTAATCAACGAATTCTCATACTCATTTTGGTAAAATTGACTCGTTTTTTCAGTTTTTTTGCGTTTAGTTCTCACTTTACTCGTTTTTTTGGGATTTTGTTCAAAACCAAATACATTGTCGTTGTCAAAGTAGTTGTAGTCATCGGAATCTATTCGCAGAAACGAACGTGTTGTGAAATTTGATTGCTGAGATTCTTGGGAGTAAAACGAATCGATCTTGGTGTTGTCGTTGTCCTGTTCATGGTCCTGAACGTGACTTGTGTAAACTCGGTTTACGTTCGAGCTATTCGCCTTATTATTTTGTGCACCAATGTCCGGACGGCTGTGATCGTCGTGCTTTTGATCCTGTGCAGTGGAGACCAAATTTTCCACATCTACAGTTTCTGACAGAGCTTGGGACCCTACTTCAAAATTTTCAGTAATAAAAGAAATATTTCTATTAAAATATGTTGCTTTATTCGAAGACTTCTTAGTAGTTATATGATTCTCAAATGTGTCGCCTGTTAAGTTAAAGAATGTTCGCAAATATCGCTTTTGTCGCTTTAATGTTTTTGTGCTTTGCACTGTATATCCTTGATTATTGAATAAGACAAAACCTTCGATAAGTTTTAAATTTTCACAAAAAGTTAAAGCAGTCCATGAATTTTTAACTTCGTTAAAATTTAAATTTTGTTTCACAAACACTAAACCACGCCCATAAAAACAATTCTTGTTATTTTCGTTCAATTTTTTGTTTGTATTAGAAGTCAATTGTTCTTCAGTTTTTGTTAAATTCACAAATAAAGTTTTAGGATCACTAGGTTTAATTATTTTCATTAACAAATAATTACTTTCACTTTTATTCAGATTAAAAACTAAAACCTCACCGTATTCTTTTGTTTTTGGTTCCACATTTTTAATTAAGTTATCAAATTTTAAACGCGTTACTACTACATTCAAAACAATTGAATTGTTTACGCCGCAGTTTGTATACGGTAGAAATGAAGAAAAAATAATAAAAGCAAACGCTAATGCAAATGTTTTAATGGCTTTTATAAAACAAAACATGTTTATCGTGTATTTTGTTTTTCTGTTTATTTTCTTAAAACAAAAACCGGTCAATACGCATGTGATACACACGAAAGTTCAGCACTAAATGACTTTTATTATTTAATCCACAAAATAAAACTTAAAACTGAAAAAGTTCTAAGTACTATTTAAGTAATATGTTTACTTCAAGTGCATTTTCTTAAGTGCTGTTGATGGAAGAATGCACTAAACACATCCAAACCCAATTTATTTAGCTGCCATACAAACAATTCTAGTTAAATAGTCCTAACAAATATATTCATAGAAATTATTAAATGTTAAGCAAGGCTGATGATATATATTAACATTTTAATATGCTGGTGCGCGCACAATGTTTCGTCGAATATATTTCAATTAATTTTAATTAAACAACTTAATTGTTTCTGACACTTAACGACCTAACGTTTCCCATCGCCGCATTGTAATTGTAAATTGTTTTCAAGTGTTACACTGGTAAACAGTGAAAATCTTGTTAGGATTTTTAGTTTTTCTTTTGTTTTTGAGTTATAATTATTTGAAAATTTTGTGAATTTTTAGTTTTGATTAGTTTTGTTATGTTTTGATACATTTTTGTAATTTCTGGTAAAGTTTGGTTAGATTTTGGTTTGTTTTGCTTCATATTAGTTAGTATTGAAAAAGTAATGCTTAGTTTTAGACAGGGTTTAGTTAATTGTGGTTATGTTTGGTTAGGTTCGGTTTAGACATGTTTAAATTAGTTTTGCGTTGTTTTAGTCAGGTTTAGTTAAGTTTAGTTAGGTTTGGTTGAATTAGGTGAGGTTTGGTTAAGTTTGGTTAAAATAGGTATAGTATAGGTTTGATTTTAGGTTAAAACAGCAAATATTTGTTTAAAATTTTATTAAAGAAGCAACTGAGATATTTTCCTAACAAATTATTTACATAAACATAATCATCAGTTCTTGATCATGTGTCATATTCGATTTGTATCTTTGCGTCACTCTATTGCACCGATATTAAATCCTGAGTCAGTATCGTTTCGTATAATCTTGGCGTGCATCCTGGAAAAATCCCTGCAGTGTGATACACAACAAAACTATTGTCAAAGCCATCTTCAGTCCGGCATCTAGAACGCCGCGCGTTGCCGCATTTCCTCGGTTGCAAAGATCCGTCTCGCAGCACGTGTTGCACGCGCGCAATTTCGTCCTTTCCCCAATCGTCACGCACACCGGCTCGCAGACCTTCGTACACGCCCGCTTCACGAGCCACAATTTCGCCGGACCGGTTTTGTTTTCCGTCGATGACATTGTTATCGTCCTCACCTACAGACACACACAAGCAGTAAAGGCTCAAAATAGGTCATGACCCATTTCACTCGCATCATGCAACATGCAAACCTAACCTGGCAAATGCGATGGTCTTTTTCACATTTTTCCTTGTGTGTGGTGGAATTATTGACATTGTAACAGTCGCCAGCGTCCTCACCTGCGACATTATCGCATTTATAACAGTATAAGTCGGGATGTTTTTCGGAGGCGGCTTTGGTACGGTGTTCACTTTCGCACTGTGCGTAGGCAAATTGTCCTGCAATGAAACAAAGCAATTAAAATCTAAATTAACTTAAACTTACCAAAACTTTAATGTTACCGATTAAAATCACAAAAATAATTTGACAATGTGACGAACGCTGGTGACAGATGATTCGCATCTCTGCAACTAGGAGCGTTATGTTGTGTTATCACTAATATGCACAAAAATGACTGCGTTGTCAAAAAGGTACTCTCTGGTGTTGGGTTATGTTATCACGGTTGGTTATTACTATCACTTGTTTTTGTTTTTCATGATGGCGTTGGAGCAACGGCGACGCTCGTGCGTGCAAATTTTCACCAGCGCGCCGGAGGCGGCGGCGACTTCACCGTGCAGCGGTTTTCGAGAGCGCAAATGCGCGAATACGCAGCACGCATCGCGCGCCAAGCGCATGCGCATTGCGCTAGATCAATTCTCGGATCCTCTTTTTGGCATCTGGAACACTTACAGCGTCTACGGCGAAATATCATAAAACTTAGAACAAGCAAAAAGCAATTAAATTAAATTATTTTAATTAAAATAAATGATTTTTTAAATACATTGAATTAATTACTTTAATTAAATTTATTTGAAGATATTATAACTTACCACAATATATTTACGTCTTTAATCAAAGTTTAGTAAATAATGATGGTAATAATGACTTTATTATTGTCCTCATTACTTTCCTGATTACTCGTTTGTGGGAGGTAGCGTCAGTTGTTAACGACATTATACAAGTTTATCATGTTGATAACTGCTATCTACCCTAATCGCTATCATTTATTAAATCAATATTCTATTACTAAATCGTATTTATATATGTAAAAAAAATTTACAAAAAGTTTTCAGAATAAGCTTGTCGTTGTTATAGACTACATTTGATTTTCAATGTTTTTTTGAAATATTCCGTAATTTTTTGTAAAATAGTTCACTGAAATAAAACCATGGTGCAAATTCATCACAGTGCAATGACATAAATTGTCTATAGTAAATGTAATTAGACTTACTAATACAGCCAATATTGGGTTCAAGAGTTCAGGTCAAGAACAAACGTTGAGAACAGAAAGGTTAAAGTAAATTTTGTAATAAATTAAACCAATAAGTTCCAGTGCCAACGCACTATCACATTATATCATATTATATAAATTTTACTATAATTAAATAAAATTTTAAAAGACTAACGTGAGAAAAAGTGTAGTAATGTCAAAATAAATTAGTTAAAGTTAAGTTAGGTTATTGTAATTCTCTACTCTGTTCAAATTTATTTACTTACATGGTCTGATATTTTTTTAACAAACTTGTTGGCTTAAAAAGTTTGTATAGATCGGGCGTTTTTTTTTTGCTTGAGACGCCACAACGTTACTTCAACTCCATCTCGACCACCATCCACCCTCGCCTTCAATTTCCTCAACTGAAAAGTGAACTCCACGACCAAACCGAAGCCTTGAGTTAACATTAAATGAAAATATGTTGCGAATGTACCGTTTGGAAGGATTTAGAACATACATTTTAGATTTTATGCTTTATTTTTGTTAGACATCGTATAAAAAACTTGAAAAACTTAAAATTTAAAATTATAAAAATCTCTAAAAAATGTTGTTGGTTATATTTCTATTACAATTATTTTACACGTAATTATATCTATATTTAAAACATAAATATTGTATCGAAATCATTCAATACATACATTTTAAGCTTGCAATTGTTAACAACATGTCAATGTTAAGGTCACATCGGAAACGAATTGAAGTGGAAACACAATTTTTCTTTTCAAATGCAACGTGTAACATTTTGTTATAACAAAATTCTTGCATTTTACATTCAACGGTTGACATGTACAATTTTAATAATAAATGTGTTATATTTACAAATTGAAATTTTCGTATTATAATTTAAAAATTATTATAAAGCCCGGCACCTCCACACTGCAATATCTCTTCTTCCCTATTCCTCCAAATTAAATTTTAAAAAATTTAAAAGATACACGAAATATTATTAATTTTTTTATAAATTATCTAGTTTTAATTTAACTTGTTAAAAATTTAATAACTATTGTTTTTTTTTTTATATTCTTAACGTAGAAGTAGTTACCCGGCGCCTCCACAGTATTATATTGCGTGTTAATTTTTTATAAAAAATATCTTTGTGCCACAAACGTTTTTTGTTAATGTAAAACTGGTTCAGTACAATCAAACAATTTTTTACCTTTGATGTATTTTTAATTACATTTAAGTGAAATGACTACCATGGCTTATGGAAAGTCCATTAATAGTAAACGCAAAATACGGATTTTTACAAAAATTAAATTAAGTTCATGTACGCTCCATGTACCATAAAGATTATTTTCATCCGTTCCACGCAAACCAAACGCTATCTAAACGTTATATGGTTACATTACATCTAAAATGTCAGTGAGAGGAATTAATTAAATTAAAAAATACAACGTAAGATGCGTAGATAAGCACAAAAATAGACAACGCGTGTAAGCCATAAAGTTAACAAAAATAACAGTGACAAGATATTGTTTACCTGCAATATACTAGGTATAGATCACGGCCACATTTTGACCCTGATAGCAACGAAAACCTGCAACCTAAAATCTAAAGCGGAATTTAATTGAAAATAAATTACGGTCTACTAAATAGAGCGTAATTGCATCTCTGCACTGCATATTACAGTGTCGAGATGGCACTACAACTAGTTTATCAATATCCGATGGTTATGTGCGGTTATGTTTGGCAATGTGCAAATGCATGCGAGTTAAAGTGGTTTTGTGTTCGAAGGTGCAAATAATGCATGCAGATTTTGATTCGTTTTCCATTTATTACATTTGAGCGCAATGATAGTTTAATAGCAATCATAGTTCAATCAATTACTAACTTATACCGTTTATTTGAACTGCTGAATTTGGACAATTAAAATTAACAAAACAATTATAAAAAAATTATTTTATCAAAAAAATTAAATTTAAAAATGTCTATAATGTGAGAATAAATTTTATGTCATCATAAGTAAAATATTTGAATATGTTGCGCTGCGCTTCAACCCCTGGTAGGAAGATAATAACGCGCGCGCGAAAACGGAAGGTGTAAGCGAGCGCGAGTAGAAGGATTTGCCGACGGCATCGTCGTGACCGACCATGCGTGCATCCCATATATCTGATACATAGCTTCTTTTTCGCCACTGTCGTTGCCTGGCCTGTTGCGCCCCTATGCCTTGACATATGTATCCAGAATAGAGCACGAAGCTACTGATGGAAGCGAGAGAGCGCGGTGGTGGCAGGGGATAAAGGGGCGGTAAGCGACTGGAGCGCGCGCGACGCCACCGGGATGCTGGACGAACGCGCGGAGACGCCGTCCCCGGCCGTGGCCATCAGTATCTAGTGCAACGTCAACGCTGACTCACCGTCGCGCCCAAACGATTTCGAGTTATCTCAGTGTGTGTGTGCATACGTGTACGATTATTCGCCGCCTCTCACCGCTGACTCCGCCGCCGGAGCAACGGAGATGTACGCATTCTGAAAACGTTTAGAGGAAACGAACCAAGAATCGATAATCATTGGATTATAAAAAAATATTTTCAAACAATTATCAGAAGTTTTAAATTAACTTGTACAGAAATAACAAAAAAACATAAATGTTTTTTTGAAAATAAAAACATTGAATTTAAGCAGTGCAGAGTTAAATTTTTAGAAATTAAAAGATTAAAACTTTGTTAATTAAGAACAAATTGTGTTGGAAAATTCATCAAAAACTTTGCGAAACAATTAAATAACAACAATCAAAATTAATTAATCCGATTGAGGCTAAACCTAAAATAAAATTAATAAAAACAAAAACAAAACATAATTCATTCGTTAAACAAAAACAAGTTTTGTTGACAAAAGTGACGTGACCCAGAAACAAAAAAAAAACAATCAACCAAACAATTGAAAAACAAGGGTTTCGTGATTTGAGATAAAGCGATTGCGAAAAATAGAAGTGAAAGGCTGGAAAATAGCAGTAAAAAACGATTTCACGTTTGTTGGGCTCGACTTTGTGGGGCGGCACAGCACGCTATATTATAGGTAGGTGCCGACGTAAATTAACTTGTTGCACTTACCAGCTATGTCGTTGTTATGGTTGCCTATAACCCAACGCGATTGAGGTTAGATATATATTTTACACTCAATTTTTATTGGTTAAAAAAAATATGCAATACAATGTATCATATATTATGTATCTACTTATATTTTTTTTATTTTAATATTTTATTTGCAAATTTTCAATTGCAAATAAATAAAAATGTTATCTATGTCTATATAAACAAAATGTGTTTGTAAATTTGTTTGCAAATGTTTGTAAGAAATTTTTCATTTTATTTTAAAAGCAGGTACGAAAGCAATACATTAAGACTTGTTTCAAAGGTTTTTCTTCAATAGAAAAGGCACTTGAGATTTTCTGAATTCATATTCAAACACTGCGCATGCTTCTATAGATTTTTGTGCTCTACATAAATCACAAGAATACGTGCTAGAAATATTAAACCAACATTCACCAAGCAAGTAAGCAAAAATTCTGATTGTGTTCAAAGCGAAGAACGAAGAAAAAGTGTCCGCACTAAGAAAAAAACCTCAAGATTTTTATTTGATAAATCTAAGGTTGGCGATGCCCGTGCGTTTTCCTTACACATGCTCTTCTAGTTTTTGCGTGCGAATCCGAAAATAAATGGAACTCCATGGTGAATATCGAACAAGTTTGTGTGGCGCGAAGCCAAATCGTGTGGATATCACGCTAAAAATGCCAACGCACACATTCCAGCGTGATTCGGCATTCTGGCTTTCAAAACCCAACAAAAACTTGATCTAGGTGTGAAAGACTAAGACGTAAAAGCTTCTCCAAGGTACTGGGCTTTCGTCAGAACGTTTTATAAAGTAAATCGTCAGAAAAAAAACATAAACATGTTTAAAGTATTTATTTAATTTGTGAGTTACAAAATTGTCAATGGTGCATTGGATATTTGGGAAACGTTAAACATCAAAGTTTAGAAGGGCGACACTTAAGCTGCAAGTGCTATTTCCCAGTCCAGGCTTGGCATCAAACAACTTTCGTCGAGTATGCAAGCTTTGCTAACTCATCTTTGCGTGGTGAGAGTTCTTGCAGCAAACTTGAACATCAAACAGCGACGCTCGATGCCAAACGGAACTTTGCAAAATATCGAAGTGCAAGGACACTCTTAGGCTTGATGTCACGCTCGATTAAACTCAAAATCAAAATCAGGAAGTTAGGCTGGACCAAAGCAACGAAGATGTTGTCTAACATTATTTCAGCGTATATGAATATATTAAATTCCACAATATAATTCCCAAAAAATAAAATAATTTGCTCGTATATATCTACCATTTTACAAAAATTACCTCTTTGTTTAAAAATTTATTATTTGCATTAGTTTATTATTATTATTTTTCTGTATTATATCAAAAAGCGGCTTGGAGGAAGTTATCTTTTATTTTGGTCAAATAAGCAGGATAATTTGTCATTGTATTTGTGAAAAATCAAACAAATCTCACACCCAAACAATGTCCCTTAATTCAAAAAAAATATTATAAATTTCGTAACAATCGGTTCAGCCGTTTTGGAGTTAATATGAAACATATCCACAAGCACACATACATCCTTCCATTTTATTAGATCTAGATGAACCCCATTAAAAACTAATTATTCTTTTTTATATTAAAAATATTCTGAAAGATTTAAAAACAATACAATGAACACTAATAACATTGCATATTTTTGTAAACAAATAAATTTTAAATGTTTAGTGTAATAATAAATAATAAGTAATATAATTTACTACATTATTTTTTACCTACCAATTAAAATAAAGACTCTGGCAGGGTAGGAAGTAACTGCTAATAAAAATAGAGAATTAAATTAATAATTTACCTAAGAAATTCTAATACACAAGATAAGATAGTGCGGAGGCGCCGGGTATTAACTTTAAAACTAACCGTTTATTCTGTCAATTATTGTAACATATGATTCAGTAGCATTCAAATATGAAATAATATTTAGTCATAAATAAAAAGCATTGTTTGGTGTTCATAAATTAAATTTTTAGTGTAATACTGAATAGTAATGAATATAATTAATAGTATTTACTACATTATTTGTTAACTACCAATTAAAATTAACTATCTGTCAGAGTAAAAAGCAACTGCTAATGAAAATTAAAGAGAATTAAATTAATAATTTAACACAGAAAATGTATTACACAAGATAAGATAGTGTGGAGGCGCCGGGAATTAACCTTAAAACAAATCCGATTGAGTATTAACCGTTCATTCTGTCAATTATCGTAACATATGATACAGTAGCATTCAAATATGAAATAATAAATAAATAAAAAGCATTGTTTTGTGTCAATAAATTAAATTTTTAGTGTAATAATGAATAGTAATGAATATATTTATTAGTATTTACTACATTATTTATTAACTACCAATTAAAATTAACTATCTGTCAGAGTAGGAAGTAACTACTAATGAAAATGGACAATTTAATTAAACTCTCGTCTGTAAGGCAAGAAATAAAAATGCTTGGAACATTTGCTTCGTGTTTAAGAATGAAGAAATGAGATTGTAATAGTTTTATTTTGTTCTGTTCTCTTTTGTTCTGGTCTTTCTGCTTTATTACTTTAAAGTATTCGCTGAAATGCTAGTGCTGAAACATTAAACTTTAGTAACAAGCAACTTAAGATCCGTAGTAATTTAATGTTAGTACAATCATTAAATACGCTCTTGAATAGAACTAAACACCTTGAATAGTAGTTATAAATTTGGTTATAATTAAGTTTTCATACGTGACTTTTCTTAACTATTACAAAACTTGTGAAAAGCATTAAACGTTTTAAGCATTAAAAGGCCATTTAGTAAAGATTTACTTGCATTGTGTGAGGTTATGATATTTGCGCATGCGCATTTTCATTGTACGATAAATTTCAATTAACGATAAATTAGTTACTAAATTTGCATTTTTTGGTTTGAAGTAAAGTTTATTGTTCTTTAATCTTGAATATATTACGTGATACTATAATGAAAATTGAAATAAATTGAAATAAACTCGTTGGGTCAAGTCTTTCGATGTAAATTTTATCGATGGCAGTATGACACGTTTCTGGCCTGCATTTATCGATTGTGAACCGCGTCGGATGGCAATTGAATCAACATTCAAATTTATTCAATTCGGACGTTGAGAATTACTTCAGATTGATAATGTTTGATTTAAATTTTAAATTTATATTTTATGCCTGCACACGTTTGGCAAGCAAATCATGAAAAATACTAAAACTTCAATTTTATATTGAAAAATTTCAAGTTCACGGTGAACAATTTCCATTGTGCAATATGTTCGGTTTGTCAATAAAATCGTGTTTTATTAAAATATGTTTACAGTTCCAGTTATTATGGTTCAGAATAAAATATCTACAATTTCGTTGTCTTTAAATAACTTGTTTTCTTGGGCATAACAGAAACAAATGCATTCAAAACATTGTTATTAGGTAACGTTCTTCCAAACAAACAAAAATAACAATTAAAATAATTACTTTTGATTTAATCATCACCATTTATAGTCAATGACAATCACAGGATGATTCTAAAGATTTTCTGAAAATTTTATGACAATCGGTTAAGACGTTTTGGTGTTTATACGGAACATACCCACATAAATATTATTATATTTAATAATATGGATTACAACTAACTTTTAAGAAGTTAGAAGATAACTAGAGGAGCAGGCAGCAACTACATTTGCTGCCGCCTACGGGTAGGTGGGAATTAATAATGGGTAGAAACGCAAAGTGCGTGGAAAAATTGATATTTGAATATTTGAA